>DWGO01000962.1:0-10557 GCA_018247635.1 Eurytides dolicaon deicoon | reverse complement strand
TAATAATACAAATAAAAAAATACATTTTATCAATTAAAAATAAATCTTTAAATTAAAAATAATCTTTAAGAAAAAAATCTTTTTTTCATTTTGTAATAATGTATTTATGTATAAACAATATACAAAAACATCCAAGATACAAATAAAAAATATATTTAGGTCTTTGTTTTTCACACATAGACTGACACAGATTCTATATATAACAAATCGTAATTACTTTAATCAAACATATTTGTATTTTATCTAGTTTCTATTTAAATTGTACGTTAAATTTGAAAGTTTGTTTTTTTTTATGAGATAAAGTGACGAGACGAGCAAGTCGCCTGATGACAAACGGAACGCCAGCCCATAACAACAGAGTGCTGGACAAAACTTGTTTGGCTTTGCGTTGCACTCGTTCCCCAGTGATTCAAAATGTTATATTTCTATACTCTGTAATTACGCTGGAAACGTTGCCCTTCAAACCCGAACACAGTGTTCACTCATTACAGCTTGGCCTTTGAATAACTGGGAATGGAGTGGTGGAAACCACAATCGGCTTCCGGACCGATACGACTTAAGAACCTCCAAGAAGAGCCCACTCTTACCTTAAAGGCCGGCAACGCATTTGCATGTTGCAGATGTTCATGGGCGGCGGCGCTCGCTTACCATCAGGTGAGCCGCTAGCTTGTTTGCCTCCCTACAAGAATAAAAAAAGAAAAAAACATTGACTTAAATGAGCAGGTAAAACAACGTATATACATTTAATTCCTTCTTGTGGCGAAAGATCCTGTAACCTGTGTCTACTTTACAAATTTGTTGCGAGAATGCTTATTTTGATCTAAAATATGCCCTGTTCAATAACCCTTAAAATAAAATAAAAAACTCCGTAAGTTACTCCAGATTTCCCTCTAATGGTTAAACTGCGTAAGAGGAGAGTATAACATAAACTAGTTTAATAATATTCCAACCTCGTCCGCGAACCAAACGACCCTTATATTAGTTCGAAATGTCTATTAAAGAAGCTAATTATATACGAGCCTGTGGTGGCAGCTCATTCCTTATGCATTCAGCGCGCCTTAATGCCTTCATTACCAGTTTAAAGTATTAAGCAAACTTTGAAGCGGTGAGGCGTCTCGGAGATTTGTTAAAGTGGTTGGCGTACTCTGGAAATTTGCGCAGGAAATCTGCACGCAAAACAATTTCCTTGACGCTGTACAAGACTATGTTAATAGTCGATCAAAATTAGACAAAGTTGTCACGATTATGTAGATGAGGCTATTACAAATGCCTTCTATACTACCTCCTTTTCCGTTCGTAGCATAATGAATTATTCTTACAGAACTATTTAAATTTGACAAATTAATATGAATAATTAGTCATAGAAGCTATTTCATCTGTTCGATTATCGTATTACACGTTGGTAAAACTTATATATTTTTTAATAGAGAAAGTTACGAGACGAGCAAGCTGTGCGCCTACCTTCATCACGCCTACCTTAACAACAAAAAACCACATGGAACCTGCTTGGCTCTGTGCTGCGCTCGTCACCCTGAGGTATAATAACGGTCTATCTCTTTGCCCTATAATTTCGCTGACATCATTGTACTTCAAACCGATACACAGCAGTGCTTAGACACTAATGCTTGGCGGCAGAATATCTGGCAATTTAGTGGTACCATCCCAGTCGGGCTCTGCAAGAGTCCTAGCACTTCTAAAAGCTGTTTAATCTGTTCGATAATCGTAATACACTTAGGTACAACATGTCTATCATCTATTATAAAAATGACATCATGTTTGTTAAATGACAAAGAAATTATTTCTTTCCTCTAATAGCCCTTAATTCTAAATGTACTGAAAAATGATCGCACTAATCTAGGAACTCAGGAAAATACAGTATACAGAATTGTGATTAAACATAGGGGCTTTGTAAATGTGCAGTTTACTTCATCAACATCACTTTACACCTTAATTTTCGAGGAGTATTATCACATGAAATTTCTTAACAACCCAACAACAACCTGCAATATTCCGGTGTTTTTATATATGCATCCCACATTTATAGCACAAAATCAGATAAAAGACCGACTTTCCCCGCTGTGGGATTTGAGTAATTGAGATGGACATTTTATCAGGCATTTACCGTACAAGTCCTACGTTGATTGAATAACGATTTATTCGTGGACCGTATATAAAGCATCTTATACTAGAATAACATGTTGTAATCGTGTATCGAATGAAAATATTGAGCTAACGATGTCCTGATAAAATGCTTGAAGCATATCAGAAGTATTTTCTTCAATTCCATAACTGGGTATGGCTTGACTAAATAATAACAAGTATTGTTTGTTTTTTACGAAACAAGGTAACAGATGGCCAAATAGTACGCCTGATGGTAAGCGACACGCTAGATTATAAGAACACCGTTCTGTGAGGAACTTTTTATTTACGAGATAAGTGACGAAATGAGCAAGTCGTGCGCCTAATGGTAAGCGTCACATCTGCCTATAACAACACAGTACCTCACAGAGCGCGCTTGGCTCTGTGCTGCGCTCGTCACCCAGAGATATAATTTGGTTTATATGCTCTTTAATTAGGCTGGCATCATTGTCTTTCAAATCGGAACACAGTACTGCTTACGCACTACTGCTTGGCGGTAGAATAACGAATAAGAAATGAAAATGCAGTGGTATCGCCCCAGACGGACTCTGCAAGAGTCCTACCACTTTTTAAACTTAACCTGTTAAGTTCAAAACTTGACGTACCCTGCACTCGTCAACCAGATACAATTGATAGGAAGCAAAAGCGACGGTAATAACAATTACTTTAATACTATCAGAATAAATACAAAACTAAATACCAACTTCTTTTAACAAAATATAAACATTTTTTCTAGTTCAGTGATCGGTTATTAATGTTTTGAAACAACATTTTGCAGTTTAAATAAGTAGATTTAAATCATGGCACAAATTATTATAACGTCAAAATATACCTACCAAATTAACGCGACAACCCGATAGCTAATTGAAATGTGATATTTATTTTAAATGAACAACATTCGCCGTATTCCCTCAGCTCTTAAATTACAATAATGAGATACAACGCTCCCAATACATATTTATCAGCGGGGTCGGTAACGATTCAGTTAATTGGCGTGTTAACTTTAATGACACCTTAATGTGTCGAAGCAGTGAATTACAAAAGGGGGTTCTTTCTACCCCCTTTGCAAAACCATTGAGAAGTGGTAATAGCCTTATATTATAGCCATGCTTATGAGTGCTATTAGAAGCCCATATTCTGTTTGTTTCGTGGATGTAAGCAGAAAAATATTATTTATCATATAAGATATCAGTTATCACTATTTATTAAAAAGTAAGTTTCTTTTTATTTATTTTTTTTTTCAAAGTTATTTTGTATTTTAATAAAATTGTTACTGTTCTATGAAAGTAATTTATCATTTAAAATTTCTATACGTTACACCTATCAACATTTCACACCACACTACGGGTTGACTGAGAAAGAATGCAGCATTAAGTCCGCCCATCGTAATCCCTTATTGTAAGGTGTTTACAATAAAAAATAAATAAAACAAAATAAATAAAAATACTTGCCTACCAAATAGAAGGCTTATTTTCTATTTCGTTACTCGATAATTTCGATAACAGCAAATATTTCGACCTTCTTTGAACCTCTCAGTATTCACTCAAAACATTAAACGCGTAACAGCAATTATTGAAATAATTATGTAAAACGATGCGCGCTAAAGAAAAGAGGCTTTGTGAAACATCGCATAAACAAAACAAAGGGATAAAACTCTCCAGTCGGTAGGCACGCAAAGAAAGTCCGAACAGTTCTTAAGAAACGAAAGTGAAAATAAGAAGCCCTTTATAGAAGGCATAATACAAAAAAAATGCCTGATGGTTTATTCGTTTCAAATAATAAAAACAAAAAGACGCGTATATTTTGAATTTTCTTTTTATCTATTCTACTGAACGATTCTGGTTGATAGAATCGATTAATATAAAAGAAGTTAAATGTTTCGCGAAAATTGGTTATAAGCAATATATGTATAGTTTCATATCGATATTTAAATAAAACTGATGCAAACCAAAATAAATAAATATTTTTTGTTAAGTGATAGGACTCTTGGAGTCCAACTAGGGCGGTACCACTGCATTGCCAGATATTCTGCCACAAGCAGTAGTGTATAAGCACTACTGTGTTACGATTTGAAGGGCGATAATGCCAGCGAAATGACAGGGCAAAGAGATACACCAATTACTGTGTGGTACTGTGTTGTCATGGGCAGTCACGAGCAGGTGTTTATTGTATAACGTAATTCTTATCAGTGTATTACTAAAAATAAATAAATAATCAACCCTATGCTATAACACGGAAAAACTCATTATAAGAAAACTTAAACATTGCAAGTACATTTGTATTATACAACCAGACCGAAACGCGCGAATTTAATTCGGATAAATTGACCAAAGCCGCTTTATAATAGATTTAGCCGGATTTGCGACGACGCTATATTGGGATTTTGGCTATGCCGAACTGATACCGTTGTCAATTAATCAATATTTCTAGCTGCAAACGAACTTTAGCTTTATGCAATCAAAATGTACAACTCGTATTATGCAGTAAGAAGTGAAACTTTGCACAGGTAATGTGAACGTTTTAATGCTCATATAATCCTAATAAATACACACTTTTTAGCCAATAATAGAAATATTTACCCTACGTATCCATCCTGATACTATTCTACAAACTATAGAAAATAAAAGCAACTAGTAAAAGGTACCAAAAATAAAAAATTCAAAAATCGGCCATTTTAAATTCGTTCTTCGTAAATTTTCATCGTTATGATTTTATTTTTATATATTATATACAAAAATATATTACACTTTTCGCCTGTTAATCAGAGGGGTATCTTCACTCAAAATAAAATAAGCCACTAATAACCTAATAGAATTATAACATAATTTCATAGTCTTGTGAAAGTCCTTTCTTTATCCTGTAATATCCATTAGCGTAACACAAGAAGAAAAGGCCGATCACTTATATTAGAAATGTCGTTCCAGCAGAAAGAATACATATATCTCCACGACTAACACAAAAAGTGACTACTTACGAACTCGGTTTTCGGCGCGCTTTCTTGTAATTTATGTATGACGGCGCAAATACCAATTTATTGCTGAGTAATGGCGCCGCTCTGAGATCTGCGAATGGGCAAGACGAGTGAGAGGGAAACGGCTGTTCAAGCCTTGCGGCTGCTAAATGTATTTATAATTCATTCACAAACGATCCAAATCCAAATTGTAGCTACCAATATTGTTGTATAACACCGAATCACGTCCAGACATTGAAAAGTAATGCAAACAATATAAATTGTTAATTAAACAACGTTCCGTATTGATATCAAAATTAAATTCAACATTTGCTCGATTCATAAACGTAATATACTTTAGTGCACTGTATATTTGCGGTTGAACTAGGAAATGAAGGTTGAGTTGATTCCGAAATTTGTTTATTCATTGTTGTTGTTCATTCATTCGAGTACATTTGATAAAATATTTTTGCTCGCCAATTTACGAGAATATCGCAAATTATCTCGTACCACACAATGTAGATAGAGGTATACGAGGCAATATGAAAGGGTACAGGTTAATTGACTATCCCTTGGTATCTGACCCGTACTCACATACTTATCTGAGTGGCATTTATACATGTATATGGAGATGCAATAAGGGCTCTTGACGACAGTCCGTTCCCTATGGTATTATATAGTAGTCTATGGAATTCTAAATATACTTATGCTGAACTATACTTACAGAAAATTATTGTTAAGATAAATTTTAAATCTAGTAGAGTTGTTATGTTTTAAGAGATTAAGTAATGATACGAGCAAGTCATGGAGAAAGATATACGCCCATAACAACACGTCAATGCCATACTTAAATTGCTTTGCACTGCGCTGAGCTCATCACCTAAATATTTAAGATGCCCAGTAATTACGCTGGCATCATTACCCTTCAAACCGGAATACAGCAGCGCTAACGCACTACTGTTTGGCGGTAGACTAACTGACAACGCAGTGGTACCGCCCCAGATGGAACCTACAAAAGAATCCTACCACTTAGAAATCGTTTCGTTAAAGTTTTGAGTTGTAAGCAAATAATGATACAGCTTATTTACTTACTTGAAGTATTTTTATTATATATTTTTTCTCTCGTCACTCTATAAAATTCTACTCTTTAAATATTTTGAAAAAACACAAGATTAACATTTCACGAAACATCATCAACATCATCAACTTAAAGTATATTTGCGGTCCCAGATTAACGGCCCATTACGATATTTATTTTGTTGATAGCAAAAGTCAAGAAGCAATTTATCCAACAAAATGAAATTTCAAATTTTAATCGTCCACGCTGGCAGCTCTCGCGATTCTGCCCTTGAAGCAATGGTCGATTATAAATTGCTTTTTGGACAATTTTACTTCACCTTCATCAAATGATGCAAGGATGAACCAAATTAGTCGAACGATGCGAACTTCGGTCCCGGTCAGCAATTCGATTTTCGTTTCGCTATTTATTACAAAGAGACAATTAAAATTTCGATAACATTTCATTTTGACTTCCATTTCACGGCATATTTTTCGTTTCCATGCGAAATATTTTTTTTCCTTTTTGATATTTATTATGCCCACGTAAAATGATGAACAATACGATACTAGGCTTTATGTACTACTTAGTACGCAAGGCATTTGTTTATGCAGAAATTCTTGGAAAAATGTTAATAATAATGCTTATTTTACATTGTCCATGACTAAGCACGTCATAAAACAGTACATGAGAACGTTGTAATATTCCATAACATCTGAAATCTTTTTTAGGTATTATTAGATAGACATGCGTTTTTAAAATACCTAATAGATTTTTAATAGAACATTACGTAAAAGCTTTTATCGACCTTTTATGTTTTTATTTTATTAGTATTGGATTAAAAAGACATTGTCTGCTGAATCCGTTACTATTAATAATACTGTTTTTAGTAGATATCTCAAGGAGTACTTAACAAAAAAAAACAATTTTTAAATTAGAAATACAGCTATATTGTGAAACCATTTCAATCTCTACAATTTTAATATTATATAGATTATAGGTTATTTCGTACTGGCTCAGTCATTTATTACGCTCTTATCATAGAATGTTATTTATCAAAACCAGAATCTGTGAAAGAAAATGGCTTTGATTACCCTTTCACCTGATCATAGAATTAATAGTTTTCACTGTATAATCACACTGCTACGCCGACATTATTACGACGGACAATGAGCTGCATTTAATCTAAGTTTTCTTTTTTCGCCTCTGCGAACTAACAGAAAGAAATGCCACGCCCACACGAGAGAAACACGACGGTCCTTAATTAATTAGCGAGCATTTCTTTATTGTGACGAACTCCATTGGAACGCTTGCGAAATTTTCGCTTCTTTTCACTCGGGCCTCCATTCTCTGTTCTTTCAGCGATCTTTTTAAATATTAAAACGCTATTTGTGTAATAGCCCTTTTAACGAGAATTTTCTGACAGCTTTTCATTAACAAATGAAATATTGACTTGGAAGGAGACAAAGAGTGTAATTATCTTAGTTAATATCGTTTCGGTAATCACTCCGTTTGAACGATAATAATCGTTTGTATAAAATATTCTGTAATGATTTTTCTAAATTTAAATACCGCAATTAATGTCTTTGAAAGGTAATTCATATAAACTTAGACTTACCATGAATATTATCACAAAGCGAAACAATTTTTTTTTAATGTACGTAACATTTATTACTATCATTAGTTGCAATACAGTCCTTTAAACGTTGAGGCCAGTTATCAATAGCAGCACCCTTTCTATAGGAAAATTCTTCACCACATATCGTGTGAATTGTTTTAGAGACTCCAAATTATCATGGCGTTTAGAGCAAGCCTTACTCTCTAGAAGTGACCATAAATAATAATCCAGTGGATTAAGATACTACATGATGAGGACTAGACGATGAAGTCCGGAACGTACGTTTCTAGCCAAGATTGGATGGATCGAGCTTTATGATCCAGCGCCGAGTCTTGCTGAAAGGATCATTTTTTGTTATTGTCCATGCTGTTATTCAGGGCTTTGACTACCTTCTCAAGAATAGAATCTTTATAAACTTGTGCCGATGTTTTGATACCTTTTTCGTAAAAATATGACTCAGTCACTCCATCATAGCTAACACCCCACCGAACCATCACAGAAGTCGGATAATGCCCACGTTTTACTCTGTTTACTAATTAGGAAGCTTCTTAAGAGCTTTCACCATAAATACGGTCATTTTGGTTCTTAAAAAATTGCTCAATTGTAAAAATTTTCTCAAACAAAACTTTTCTGTGACTTCCTTTTGCGTACTGCTTAAGTAGTTGTTTCGATTTTACGATCCTATTCTTTTTTAAATTATCAGTTAAGAAATGACTAGTGCGTCTCTTATAGGCTGCAAGTCCTAAGTTATTTTTTAAAACGTGCGACATGGTTCTAGGTGCATCTTCATCTCCCGAGATAAAATCTTCTGCTTTCGGACAGGATTTCTTCGTATTTTCGTTCTTCGGATTCTTTCCCTTAATGTTTTGATCGCCTTCGTATGAACACTACGTTGACGGCCCGATCATTTTCTGTCACAAACAGAGTAGGTTTCATTGTACTTATCAATAGCCCGGTACACAATAATTTGACTAATACCAAGCGTATGGAGGATTTTAAAAATTGTATTTGGCTCCATATCTACTTTATGTAATGCAATCACAGCGAATCGGTTCTCTTTATCACCCCACTCCATTTTAATATCACAAAATATTTTACAATATATAAACGCGAAAATAAAAAAAAACACAATGATCATATAAAAATGACATTTTCGATTTGTCGTTCAGCGAGATGTTCAGATGCCGCGACGGGAGTTTGATACCCGTGGAGAAGCGATGTGATGGCAAAACCGACTGTCCGGACGGTAGCGACGAGACGGTGAGCTCCTGCGCTGAGTTACTCTGCCAATCGGGCAAGTTCCAGTGCGAGTACGGTGGATGCGTCGACGAGGCGGCGCAATGCAACCGGGTGAATGGAGTTTTACTACTTATCTGGACTAATCACTTACAGCCATTTTCAATAATCTATATATCGGTAGATTTGGCTACTAGAGATAGAATTTTAACATTAGATCTATACAAAATGTGTCAAAATTCAATCTCTAGTAGCCAAATCTACAGACAGATAGGTTATTGAAAATGGCCGTTAGTGTGTTCTCTATCTGTATATGCTTACGTAGTTGCTTTTAGCTTATGCGCTGTATAAAGCTACATCGGATCACCGAATCCGTGGAAATGCTGAATTTCCACGAGTTGGATCAGTGTGTTCTGGTGTGGAGGGCGATCCGACTGGTAAACATCAGTTGTAGTTTACTAAACAGAGTAAGAAGTTTGATCAGCGTAGCCACTAACGGACTCTGTTAAATACCGGAATAGTGGAGTTCTTTTACTACCTAACTAGACTAAGCACTTTGTGTGTTCCGGTTTCGAGGCCGATCCAACAGGTAAACATCAGTTGTAGTGTATTAAACAGATTAAAAAATTGAACCAGTGTAACCACGAAGGGTTTCTGTTAAATATGTTTGTTCAGTTGATAAAGTAACGAGACGAGCAAGTCGCCTGATGGTAAGCGACACGCCTGTTGATAATGTTCGTCTTTATGCCCAGTAAATACGAAACACAGCAGCGCTTACGCATTGCTGTTTGGTGGCTGAATAACTGGCAATGCAGTGGTACCACCCCAGATGAACTCTGCAAAACTTTCCTACAACCTTGAAAAAGCTTTGGGTTGTCATAAGCAGGTATCGCTTACGTGTGCAAATATTGCTCATCTCGTCACTTTACCTTCTAATAATTTAGGACATTCCACGGTGTTAAAATAAATTTATAAAAAAAAAATTAAAAAAAAATTCAGTCGATCGAGTGCGCTGACGGTTCGGATGAGAAGATAGAACTGTGCGGTTTTCAGACACTCGTTAGACCAACCACACCGGCCCCTGTCACCGAGGCTCCAAAGTAAGTTGTAATATCTCTTATACCATTTCCTAGAAAGACATCGAAAAAAGTTTTTATAAGTGGTATTTTCCTGCGGAATCCGCCTGGGTGGTACCACTGCATTGCCAATTATTCTATCAGACACGACATGTAAACACCACTGTGTTCCTTTTTAAAGGGCAATGATGTAATCGTAATTACTGGGCAAAGGGATAGACCATCTTATATCCCTGGATGACGGGCGTAGCACATAGTCAAGCAGGTTCTGTGTAAATAAATAAATAAAGCCTTTTATTCGGACCACAGAACAAGTTTACACTATTCTTAATCTAAATCTTATCCTTATCATGTATCTGATACTTTCTTACTTTCTGCAAGTCCGTTTGCCAGTTGGCAAAGGCCTCCTACAACCTAGTCCATTCCGATCTTTCTCAGGCTACTCTATTTCATGTCGTGCCTGCCTGATATCGTCGTTCTA
>DWGO01000961.1:0-10559 GCA_018247635.1 Eurytides dolicaon deicoon | reverse complement strand
CCGTTCTCAACTGCAGTGGTTACCTATTCGTCAACGACGCTCCTTAAGAGCTCTGACCACGCTTTACTCTTTCCTTTCCTTTATTACACTCCGAGTTACATATCTCCTCACTTCCAATTTTTAGACTCTGTTAGTAACAGAAATCTTCGTTCGACGCCTTAGACGGATTGGAAGGTGTGGAGGAATTTAATTACCTGGGCTCCCACAAATAACAACTCGTGTGAAAAAGACATTCGTCCCGAATCGCAATGGCTAAGAATGCGATGACTAAATTAACAAGGATTTGGAAAGACCGAAACATCTTATGTCAAACAAAAATTAACCTAGTGCGCCACTTGGTTTTCTCCACTTTATATTATGCCGCTGAAATATGGACTCTGAAATAAGCAGACTTGCCCCGCACCGAAACTTTCGAGATGTGGTGCTGGCGGCGAATGCTACGCATAAACTGGACAGAGTTTCGGTCCAACGTCTCCATATTGAATATAAAATAACGATTGTTCACCATCGTCATCCGAAGATGTCTCCAGTTCTTCGGTTATGTGGAGCGAAAAAACCCTGACAGCCTAGAAAGTTCCATCCTAATAGGAAAGGTGAGCGGGAACAGGCCACGTGGCCGCAGACCAGCTCGTTGGGCTGATTTGATTCCCAAATTCCTAAAGATGCCTGTACACGAGGCACTACATGTGGCGGAAGACCGACAATCATGACAAACGGCTGTCCAGCAGTCGCCTAAGTGACAGGGGTCATGATCCTCATGATCATCATGAGAAGAAGTTGTCGATATTAATTTTTCTTTTAAAACAACCTAAATGGCCTAAATTTATTTAATAAAAAAAATATTTTGACTATATTTATATCCTCACAATTTTAGTCGTAAGACGTGAAAGTGGTAAAAGCTGTATACATATATATGTAATAAATAAGATGATATACAACAATACAAAGGAAAAAATACATATTACAACTATCATAATTTCTTCAACCAACACTAACTATAACTTCTTCAACTAATGTAATATTACTTATTGTCAAGACAGGACATTGATAGAATGAACCCATTATTATATTCTTTATTGAATTGCGTATGCGTGCTACACACATATTATTTAAATTCAATTTCTATTTCCTGGTAAAGAAAGCTTAGACCATACCACAATAATCGCATGATTGTTAAAATTATGTAAATTGAAAATATGATCTTTCTTAAAAGATAATGAAACAAAATTGTCTCAATATTTTTTGTATAGAGGATTAATTTATTGTGCCCTAATGTGTGTGCACTAATCGATGGATGGTCTCAGTACAGATATCACATGCGTTGACTCATCTGTTGAAACCGAAAAGCCAGGTCACGTCTTCAGCGATTGGGAATCTCCTCTCCGATGTATTGGATCATCGCCACAATTAGTTTTAATCATTCACATTCGTTCATAAGTCCGTCCGTTCCAGATTGTTATACAAGACGCTAGCTCCATCTGTTAGCAAATAAAAGTATGATATATGTCGCCTTTGTCATTCAATTCGTCAAATAAACGTTGTGTATTTGCTGCATACATTTTGCAAATTCACGTGCTTTTAAATTATGAAGGTGGTACCACTGCATTGCCAGATATTCTGCCGCAGTAGTATGTAAGCCCTACTGTGTTCCGGTTTAAAGGGCAATGATGCCAGTGAAATCACAGGGCAAAGAGATAGACCATCTTATATCTCTGGGTGACGAGCGCAGCACAGAGCCAAGCACGCTCTGTGTTGTTATGGGCAGGCGAGACGCTCACCATCAGGCGCACGACCAGCTCGTCTCGTGACTTTATCTCTTAAAAAAAATAAAAGTAATTTATAATCTTATTTTAAAATTCGTTCTAACAAACTAATACAAAAACTCCTGATAATCTTGATATGTATGGTTTTTTTACGAGATAGTGATAAGACGAGCAATACAACACACACATAACATGCTTGTATGCATGCATAACAGCACACATAACATGCTTGTCTCTGCTAGGCTCGTCACCCAGAGATATAAAATGGTTTATCTCTTTGCCCTGTAATTACTCTGACATTATTGCCCTTCAAACTGAAACACAGTAGTGCTTACACACTACTGCTTGGCGGCAGACTATCTGGCAATGCAGTGGCACCATCCCAGTTGGACTTGTGTGACAAGATTGTATGGTATGGTAGTGACTACACCACAAGGTAAAGTAAATATATCAATGCAAGGCATACAAATAAAGAAAAACAAATACTCATCTAAAGCATCTTGTTTATTTAAAAGTCCATACGTTTCTCAAACCGCTCGCGCCTTTGAGGCGAGTCCCAGTTTTTTTTAAATCCGTCGACAATTAATTACTGTGACGGTAAAGCCGATGCTTATTGCGCAGTACTTTTTCGGCTTAAGCAGGTGCAATAAAGAGTTAAATACAACACACTGCATTGAAATTTTCTTTACGCCGTAAAGCGCTGACAATCACGACCCGTAAAACTCGCAAAGCGCTGGTTGATGGATTGAACGGCTGTAAACAAAAACGTACTGCAAATAAAGGTTTATTGGCCGGAACGCTGCTTCGACAATTTTTTTTTCAAATTAAAATTAAAATAATTCTTTATTCAGGTAGGCTATTACAAGTACTTTTGAATCGTCACCTTTTTAAATGTCAGTGTATTATATATTCAATGACATTCTGCAAAGAATCTACCAACGGCTCGTAATGCAGCTCTGTTGAGAAGAGCCGGCAGAAACTCAACAGTTGCTTTTTTTAAAAAACAATAATGATGTACAATATTTCATATTACATTATAATAGATATGACGCATACTGATCAATCAACTTCATTCCACACATTTTGGTCTGACATAAACTGTGTAATGATACGCTTATGTCATTTTCATACATTTGGATTTTTCTACTAGCGATATAACTAATGGAGTTATACTTTGGCTAGGCCCACTGTTTCGCTAAGAATACTTCTCTACTACTCTAAGTAAGTATAGGAGTTTGTTCGGTATTCGTGTAGACTCTGTGCAAAATTTTCAACTTATTCCCGCACCACAAATTTTATTCGCACCCACTCCACTAAGAATGGTTCTGCCCCATGGAGAAAAAGCCTCACGGCGATTTTTTCACTGTGGAACTAACTCCGTCGAGTGGTTTACACTACTCGAGCAAATCCACTTTAAAAATTGCCGAGAACAGTTGCAATGGATGTGGGACTAACAAAGTTAACTGCCGCGGGCTATCACTTGATTTCGAATTATCGAAGCGTAGATGGTGCATGCAATAGTTCACATGGAATAAGCTCTCATTTCCTTTAAAAAAATCACAAGAGTTGAAAGCTATTAACCTTTATATCTCCAAAAGTTGAACAGACGTGTGAGAAACACAATGGTATATGTTATCCTAATTCACATGAGCTTACAGCACTCGGGAGTTGGGAATTGAATTTCCAAACATCTACAATGTCAACCTTGGTAACCTCTCCAGATGAAAGGTAAAAGAACTCTGTATCTGTGTATAATGACGTTGTCCCTTTTGGTCTATGCAGCCATGTAAAGCTACATCGGATCGCCGAACCCGTGGAAATGCTAAGTTTCCACGAATTAGATAAAAGAACTCTTCAACGTACCTAAGCGTCTGGAGTAAAATCTTAGTAAATTTCAAAACGTAGAAGGCGTCTTTTCTCTCGAACACAAACACGCTCTATGAAAAGCCATAAATCACAAGGAAGCTTAGTATTTGATCTTCTTACCGGCTGACTTTATTCGCAATTTTCAATCAGTACTGGTTCACATAATTATTTTTCCTAATACTTGGCATAAAACGCAACGAGGGCTGTGGAATTTTTGGCTTGTAAGCTTTTAAGTTTTGTCGGTAAGAATGCCCGTCACATTGACTCGTTATATATCAACTAGAGTGTTTTAATGTAACGTTTTAACGTTTTTTTTTCAATGCAGTACCACTGCATTGACAGATATTCTGCCGCCAAGTAGAGTAGTGTAAGCACTACTGTGTTACGGTTTGAAGTCCAATGATGCCAGTGAAATAAATGGGCAAAGAGATAGACCATCTAATATCTTTTGGTGACAAGTGCAGCATAGAGTCAAGCACGCTCGAGTGGTACTGTGTTGTTATGGGCAAGCGTGACGGTAAGCGTCAGGCGCAGTGTAAAAAAATAAGTTAATGGACGAAATATGTTGACTACGGAATACTTTAAATATACCTTGTAAGGAATGGATTGTAATATTCATTCAAAATTGTGTTCAGTATTATGACAATAAAAAATTAGAAGACATCGTCATGCACGATTTGCGTTTCCTCGAATAAAAGTCATTCGTGTCGTCATTCTTCTCGAATCTAACTCTTCGAATTTAGAAGGATGTTTCTTAACAATAACATACTACGATCTGTACTTTATAATCCACTCATACGGATGAACACAGCCGTCTCTTAGACGAAGCTATAGAGCGAACTTTTACCGGTGAAAGGTACTGGTGCCGAGGAAACATTACGACAAACAAGGGACCCCCGAGAGGAGACTAACTAGCGTTGTATCGTTCCCGTATTCGAGGCGGGATAAATAGTGGACGCGCTCGCACCTCGGGGAGTCCGTGGACGTCAATAAAACGGCACAAAGGATCCCCGCCGCGAGGCGCGGTCCCAGCGCAGTATCGCTCTTTATGGCATTAGGAACGCTTAATCTCGTCGACCAGGGTGTCGGGCTTATTGCTTCGCTAATGCTCATTTGGGAGCGACACGGACGCCGCGTGGAGCCGTGTCGGAATTAGGCACCGATCACCAACCCTGCCGGCATTAATTGCACTGATAGCTACAGCAACGATTTAATAGATGACTTAGGCTAATCAACTACAAATAAAAACTAAAAGTCATACAGTTAAAAAACAAAAATACTAGAACACTTTACATAGATTACGTTCTAATTCGATTTTAAAACTAATCATCTACAAGATATATCCTTAACCTTTATAAAAAATGCAATAACGGGTAACTTTTACAATCTAGTAAAATAATAGTGATCACAACGCATCCAAAAATTCTGTTTTATTTTTTTGTATCGAATCAAATCAGAAGGTTTTTAACTATGTTTTGCATCTTATTTTATATTCTTTTTAAAAACCTAAAGTATAAAATTTCTTAAGTATAATTCGGGTACATATATACATAAACAATTGACGAGAACGACTATTACATAGAACTGTGTATGACCGAAACATGTAGTAATAATGAAAATCTACGTTCCGTGAAGATAATTTTAGACTTGAAACGTGATGATAATCATAGTCTCGGCAAAATCGAGTGAGTAACTCGCTCCTTTCTGACATATTGTAACTGTACTAAAATCCTTATTGTTTTAAACTTATTAACAATGACATACTTAGTACTTTCAGCACTTTCTCTGTATTTCTTTTAATAAGGAAATATTTCCTTTATAGAGCCTGTACTATATATTTTAAAAGATTGACTCAAAAACCCAACCCAACGGATTTTATTGCATTGTTGTATGTTTTAAATTACCGAACTGTCAAATGCTATAAGGGTTGATGGCGGCTATATATACAGATACCTTTGCATCCTTTAGTTATTTCTCAAACGATCTATACTATAATGTAATCATTGTATTGAAATAAAAGTATATACAAATATTATGTATTGGTGACGAAACTCTTTTTGTCAGGGCTCCTTTGAGAAGTCGAGTTGATGCTCTTGACATTGCCAAATATTCTACCACCGAGCAACAATGGAGAATTTCTACTTTGTTTGATGGGTAACTTTACAAGCGTAAATAATAGGCATATAGATAAAATATCTCATAACTATGTGCGATTAAACCACGTAGAGCGAATAAGTTTGCTTTTTATTATATAAAGTTACAAGACGGGGAAGGCATGTGCTTGGTAAGTGAGATACCAGCTCATAACAGCACAGTAGCACTGCAAAAATCCTGCTTAACCCTGCACTGCGCTCGTCACCCCAATATTTAAGATACATGCCCAATGATTGCGCTGGCATCATTGCACTTCACACAGTGTTTACATACTACTGCTTGGCGGTGTGAACAACTGGCAATGCAGTAGTACGACCGCAGTCGGACTTTGCAAAAGAGTCCTACCACTTTGAAAAACTCAGGCCGGTCAAAATGCTAAGATTCACTATGTTGCAGGTGCTTGTTCGTCTGACGTTTAGCTCAAGGTTCTCGGCTCGTCACTTTTCTTTTCTCTCTCTAAATAAAATAATAAAATCAAAAATGACAGACATCCGTCATTCAATAGTTATTCACGAATTATGAGAAACAATAACAGTCATATATTAGTTTTTTGGCTTTACGCGTGCTCACTGCCATCGACGAATAGCGACTTGTGTCAATAAATCATCGCTAACGCAAACGTAGGGTGAGTGCGCTAAAAGGGAGCATTACTCTCGACTCATAAACCGAAATTAAAACTTCTCGATACATTGCTCTCTCACAATAAAACCATTCCGCTTCTGACTAAATACTCCGCATTAAGGTGTCGTTAGTCAAATGACATGGTGCGCAAACGAGTGGCGAATCGACACTTCAAATCATACTCTAATCTGTTGGAGTAAGGTGCATTTTTGAGGGACGATGGTAAGGCCATAAGCTGTTATGCATAATAAGGCGAGAATAAAAAATCTTTATGAATGGGGTTGTCGTGTGACCGTGTTGCCCTACTTTTATAAATTATTTCGCCGATTTAGCGAATTGTTTTACGACACCGTTTCGTGTAGTACTCATTGTTTAACCCAAGCCTGAAAAGCTAGAGGATCGTTCTTTCCAACAATTGGGTTCGATTTTGGAAACCCACACAATAGACAATATGTAAAAAAAATAATTAAAGTTACTCAATAAAGATTAAATAATTAAATAGACATATAACTTTATTAAAGTTCATAAGTTAACTTTAGGCAACTTCTAGCGAATCAAATCAAATAACTTGAAAAGAATCTGAACTTTTGTATCATATTTCATATTTTGCGATTTTAACTAAGAGATGGCTCTTAAGAAAGTCCTAAGATGACCATAAATATTTAATAATATAAATAAAAATAAATTAATATATATTTGTTTATTATTACTAAATATACTATTTTACCTGTGTTAGTAGACAAAGGCATGTTGTCATGGACAATATATTAATTTAGTTTAGTTTTACACCTCAAAACATTTTTGGCATAACATTTAGTTGATACAAGTCTATATCATTAACGTGATATAAAATTAATTATTTAGTATTAAAAAACATTGCATACCAATCGCAGACTAAATTCTGAAGAACATCATTGGTATTTCATATTTCAGCCGAGTAGAGCAGTTTAACAAACAACCCTGGCACTAATTTTTCCCAAAGTGGGGTAACCGGGTTACCTTATTTAATGTATAAGTATTACGATAGTAATCACATAGAATTATTTAAACCATCAGCTAGTTTTTTACATTCACAAATAATCAGTGGTCAAGAAGCTATAGACAATATGGATTTCAATTTTAATTTTCATTTGAATGCAAAGTCGGAAAGTGAGGGTTGTTGCGTCCATGTATAAGAACAAAGTATCATTTGTGCTATAGTCATGAACATTAGACGTCTGAGGTTTGCGTATTTAGGGTGTTCCATTGCAAAACACACCCCGGCACCACCCCATCATCCGTCATGTTATAATAGTGATCGTCAGAAGAAGGGACGCTTAACAAATGATACGTTGCATCGCTATTGTTCATGCTTTTGTTATTTCTCTTTCGCTTTTTACATTCCCATTAAGATACGAACTATAATATCGCACGGCATCAAAGAATTATCGTAGTTATTTCTAAACAATAGGCCACACATTTCAGTTTGTATTATGTGGCATTTACGACTGTTTGACGCTGTGTCGTAAGCGACGTGTATGGCTAATAAGTCACATGTTTATAATTATTATTTTATTGCCAGCCCTGTGAATGCGAACTATGCGCATTGACAGTGGGAGCGGATTTAGCTCGCATTTTGTTGGAAAAGTGTGTTATTATATCGTCCCCACTGAAATGCTGGTACGATATCTTTTTGAATTACAGTTAAATAATATTATTTTGTGGGCTCCGTTACTTTTATATTGATTTTCAATGGATGACCTTTGAAAACTTGACAATAGCCAAGACGATAAGATACATTAAATAAAAATACTATGCGAAATCTTATAATTTATGATAAAAATAAATAAAATGTTTAACTTTCGTGTTAATATAAAAAGTAAATAAATTGGCCAAATATTTTAAGCAAAACTTCGACATATGACTCTTTATCAAGACTCATTGTTAGCAGTTCTTTTAAAAACTAATTACTATATTGTTTATTTCGTAGCCAATTTCACAAAATTCAGCTATCCAAGTATTTCAAGTATTTCAGCAAAATGGTAATTAAATGTCAGTTACTATCTTTACAAATACATCAGCGGTATTAATAAGAAATAATGAAATATTTTTGTCGAACGTCTATTCATAAAAAATAAATACACAAAGTATTATAAAAGGTTGAGAATTATAGACTTTAAAATTAAAATGAAATTAAAACCGACATTCATGGTAATTTCTGATATGCGAATCATTATTCGACGGAGATTAGACGTTGAATTGAAAACCAATACTTGGCTCAATAATGAAGGCAATATTGAACTAAGTATTGACATTAGCACGTTGAAACATATCACAATACATGTTAGTATGGTGTCTTGGAACCATTAAGCGCCCCCACTTTGTGAAATACATGTATTATTCATTGCATGGTTCAACTTTTATAACAACTTCATTATACGTAATACTAAAATAAACAACTGTATTAATTTATTTGTTAGCGGTGATAAAATCATATTCATTTCTAATTTTATTAAAAAAATTCCATAAATGACTGATAAATTAAAGTTTTTTCTTTAATATTATTAAAGGTGATCTCCATAACTGTCGATATTGACGTCATAATACATAAAGATTATGAAATTATCTCATTCTCTCTCTCTCTCTCTTTCTATCGGCTTCCTCAGTGTTGAGGGTCGTGACCACCTCGAGTAATCATTTTATCGTTAGTCGTTCGTCACTAGTTCCTTCGGTCTTCAGTTAAATGCAGAGCATCGTGGAATATGGTGCCAAGTGTCGAGCGGATCTGATCAGACCAACGTGTTGGGTTCCTGCCTCAAGGCCTTGTCTCTTCCACTATGACATATTACTATTATTATTTCCAAGACGTTATGTTTTATGTCTAATAAATCACAATAAAACTTTCATTCAGCCATATGGTGCCGTGCACCCTGTCTCTTTATCTTCTTCTTATCGGTCTTTTATAAGAAATAGATATTCCACAGCATTTTACTTGTTTTGCTGTTTGTAGGCACGTGACAGAAGTTCTTATGAAAATTGTTGCCAATCCGCCTCAGGATGTATATAAGAAGCAAATAAAATTTATATTTTACTGTATGTGGTACATAACTATTTACTATAAATATTTGTAACAACTTCTCATGGTTGCGAAATAAAACCTTAAGTCTCTGGGTGACGAGCACAGTGCAAAGCCAGCAGGTTCCGTATGGTAACAAGTAAACGTGTCGCTTACCATTAGGCCTTTACTTCCTAAAAAGAACATGGTGTTACCAACAGATAGACCTCCTGCCTGTTAATACTGCGATTTTGTTTAGAAACAATAAAATAATGATAATGAAGCCTCTACGACGGTTACCGCACCAGACTAACACCAGTGCACCCGATCCATTCTTCCCACGTAAAATCAATTAAGCCGATGCAATTTTTTTTAGGAACGCTCGCACCACCAGCGCGGGAGTTTTGTTTTGGGTTGGCCGTTGCATCGATAGCAATCGACACGTGGCCGTAGGGCCGACCCGTTACTACGACCAGGGGTGGCAGGAAGGCACGTGTACTTCATTATTCCCGCGCCAGAATGTCCCGGCGTCGCTTTGTCCCGAGATTAGGCGTGAGTGGGGTCGCAACGAGGTATTTAGACAAACACCCTTCCACTTTTTTTTTATTGTGTTGTCGCGATGTTTTCCTTTTTGGGTTCTGCATCGCCGCTGCATGGTTAAGTCAAGCTTCTGGAGTGACATGGTTGCATTCTGGCGAAGAAGTCACATGTTATCTCGTGTTCGAATTAAAATGCCCATAACCAACGTCTGTTAAGATATAATGTTAATTTTACAGCTCTAATCAAAAAATGTCTCCCTTTAATTAATAAAATATCCTTAAACCTCCCCTAAGCTATGGTTTACATTATAATATCCCTTTCTATTTCACACAAATCTCTAAAAATACTGAAACGTAAAGATCCCATTAAATGCATTGTTACTCACATAACATTAATCTAAACAGCGTTATTTCTAATATTTCCCTAGCATGTCCCACGTCTCGTTCGCTTTACAAGTTATAAGACTTGTACAAAGTCCGCTGCTATGGCTTACAATAACTACCGCTAGGCAGTAATATATAAGCATTACCATGTTCCAGTTTCTAGTATGTTTCTAGTAACGATCGGGCATGGAGATATAC
>DWGO01000960.1:0-10559 GCA_018247635.1 Eurytides dolicaon deicoon | reverse complement strand
AATAGGACGAAATCAAACAATTAAAAGTTGTGAGACTAGCCAGTTTATTACGTCTTCCAAGCCGCTGATGGCGTCGACAAGAAGCCAGTACCGAATCGTTACATAATCATATGATGAATGGATCATCTCATTTTTCAGAAAATCGGATGAGCAGCCCGTAATACCCTAACCCAACTAAGAAACAGTACAAAGTCGTTGTCCTCTGCGGACCCACGAACTCCGATTTGTAAAGCGCAAGCCTATGTAACAAACATAACTGAAATACAAAAATAGAATCAATTAATGGCAGAAAAATTATAAATAATTAACTTGGTGACATTAGAGGTAAGCCAAATTTAATACAAAATATCTTGCGGAATTTAATATTTTTGAAAAAATGAAATTTCTTCTGTCTATTTAATTTCTGTTGCGTCTTGTAAAACTGAGTCTCAGATTGTCTTTTAAAAAATTATCACATATTTAATAAGTATATGTTGATTTATTGGACCGTGTCTGTTATAAAATCTTGGGATATTTTTATCAACGTAAAATATTTCATGAACGATGATTTCAATCCGATGACTATTGAACGTTCATTGACCAAAATATCCGTGGAATCAATCATCACAATATTGACAGGCTATACACACACACTAGTGAACCCCACATGCAATAACGCTTGGATTCATCTTTAAGTCAATCAGGTCGGGAGTAAATAGTACTCCATTTTAATTATATAAAAAAACCTTTCAATATGCTAGTTATAAAACAAATACTTAGTTACTTATAAAGAGATTCAGTTAAAATAAAAATGGTCCCGCATTCATTTAACATAAACTGAACGTATTCAAAAGCCCGTGCAAATAAATCCGGCCTCGTAGCCTGTTTTAATTTAAATTTATTAATCATAAAATGCTCTTGATTACACTCACAACTGAAGATTAGTCTAGCTTGCTACAAAGAGTTTAATTACTACAATATCCTTCCTTACTTATAAGCAGCAAATTTATTTTCGACTTCAAAAACTGACAAGGTGTTCCAAATTAAAAAATTACGGAGGCAGTGGAATAACTTTGTGTTGTTGTTTCTTAGATGGGTTAGGGCATTACGGGTTGATCACCCAACTGCCTGAAAAGGAAGATGATCCAACCGTCGGATGGGCATATAAAAAGTTGATCTCGGCTACTTGCCAACGCCATCTAGCGATGGCTTGGAGTAGTCGTTATTAAGAGGTTGGTTTAATGTCACCGCCTGTGCGTCTGATCTCTTTCTGGTCCCACCGGGCCAGGAGAGTAAAAGAAGATTGAGTGCATCTATTTTTTCGCAAACGATTGTGCACTATAATATATCCCGCGCAGTTGGCGGATCCCTTGTATATTGGCCGCCGTGGCCGAAAATCGGTCGGGAAGACGTTATTATTGACAGCAGGATGCAGTTTACAGCTATTAGTATATTATCTGGATCACTATTATCTTTCTTTGTAATAAAACAACTAAACTAAAACTTAACTTAATTTTTCTTTTACATATAAATGTATTTTCTATTATAAAACAGAATTCTCAGTTTGCACAAAATCGCTGTTTCCGTTATAATCATTTTAGGTCTTTAATTAAAGAAACACTTAAGAATATTATCAAAAGCATTTTCATTATACAGACTGAAAATGTTTTTGGGCGCCGCATATTTAATAAACTTCTTTTTTCCCTATTGCAATCAGTTTAATGGATTATGTTTCAGCGAGGAAGAGGCGAAGTCGACGAGAGGATACGGGATGGCTGAAAAATTGTAAGTACTTTTAGACGGCCCCATTTTAAGGTTTCATTAAATGTGAGATAGAAAAATTAATTAGAGAAAAACTGCGGCTGTCATTATTAAGTAATAATATGAATAGTTTGTTCATAAAACTTGTTATTTGTAGAATCGTTTATCTTGTTATTTCTAGTAATTGATAAAAGTAAAGCGGAAAATCGAAGTGTTTTGGGACACATTTTTCAGGAGATTATATAAAGTGATCGGAAGAAAATTTTTTTACGCGATAACATGACGTGACGAGCAAACTGAGCGCCTGATAGTAAGAGTCACGCCTGCCCATAACAACACGGTACTATAAAGAGTTAGCTCTGTGCCGCGCACGTTGCCCACAAATATAAGATCTATCGATCATGCTCACAGGCGAGGCACTTGTCAATAACAACACAACACCACACAGAGCCTGCTCCCCACTCAAAAATTTAAATCGTTAATTTCGAAATAAAACCTATAAATACGCTGGCAACATTGCTCTTCAAAAAGAAACATGGTAATGTTTGTACATTACTGATAATAGAAAACCTTGCCATACTGTAGAAATTTAGCTAATTGTTTTTCAATTTATTTTACATAGCAACATCTGGGAACGGAAAACCGAATCGAAGTGTGTAAACTGCTCAAGCTACTTTTGTAAATTACCATTTCTGCAACAAAAGCAGCTGAGGTCTGATATAAATATTTTGTTTCAACTCTGAATACGTTTGCTCAGTCTGAAGTTCTAAGTATTGACTACCATCCAAAGAAAATAATAACGCAAATGTGTTTATTCTTTTGTAAAGGTATACGAGTAATACGTTAGAACCTTAGAAAATATATACATAACATTTGAACAGTCAATAACAATTACAATTCTTTATGAGATAATGCTAATTATTATTGTTCAAGACTTCCTTTTTTATTAATTTGTAAGGAAAATACTGTAAACTATGTAATTGTTATTTTTTATATAAAAAGGGAACAATGGGATTGACAACTCAAAAGCCTTTAAATAAGACAAAAATAAAAAGATAAAAAAAAGCTACATAAAAGTTGAAAAGGGACAAAAACTAAGTTTTTTTACGAGATGAAGTGACGAGACGAGCAAGTCGTGCACCTGGTGGTAAGCGTCACACCTGCCCGTAACAACACAGTACCACACACAGCGTGCTTGGCTCTGTGCTGCGCTCGTCACTCAAAGATATTGATTGGTCTATCTCTTTGCCCTGTAGTTTCGCTGGCATCATTGCCCTTGAAACCGGAACACAGTAGTGTTTACACACTACTACTTGGCGGCAGAATATCTGGCAATGTAGTGGTACCACCCCAATTGGACACTGCAAGAGTCCTACCACTTAGAAAAACTAAGTGAAGTTTTTGTTTGGATCATAGGTAAATAATCACTGTTTAATAATAATAATAATATTTATTCGACACGTAAAAGAGATAACAATCCAACGTGGATCCCTAACCTGAATGAAAATAACAGTTGCGTTATTTATTTTTCCCCGGAATTTTGACCGTGTCATTACAAAATTGAACAATATGGGCATATTTAGTTAATAGGACTCCGTCTACGGTGATACCTCTGAAGTGAGTTATAATAATTTATTTTAAATATCTCCCAATGAAATTAATGGCAGTATATATCGCAAATATATTTGAATAGATATTTTTAGAACTTTAATTTATCAAATCAAAACGACGTGTAGAATTCACACTAAATTATAAAAGATTTACAGTTTGCTTAAGCTAAATGAATCTAACAAACTGACAAACATGGATTAAATTCAGTAGTGATTAATCAAGAAAGTTTCACTACACTAGACAGGCGCGTGATTATGCCTGAGTTTTCAAGTTTTAATCTGATAAAACGTCTCTGCTCTTAGACACTGGTTTTTTTAAATATTATTTATGGAGACCCTGTTCAGAAAATGTATGTAAAAAATGCAAAACATTATTTTGTTTTCTAATATATGTATTTACAAAACTGAAATAATGGTGTTCATGGAATAAGAACAAAAATACAAGACCGAAAATTTAAAGCGCCTTTTGTTTTCTTAGCCTAGGGTATGCAAAAATTCGAACAGAAGGGCGCTATTTTAATCAAAATGTTGAATTGTTTGTATTGTTAATTTATTGTGACGGCTTATTAATGGAATGTTTGTTTAGAATATATTGAAATATTAACTATTTCTATTGTTAATTATTAAATTTTATACTAGTCACCTTTCCTTGACTTATTATTTTTACCATTTTTTAGTCACTTAGAAACTTATAGTGGTGTGAATCTCGCCGAGTTCGTCTGGGTGATGCTATTGCATTACTATTTATACAACCACCAAACGGTAGTGCGTAAGGACTTCTGCCATCGGGTTCGAAGGAAAATTATGCCAGAGTAATCACTGGACATGCAGATACAACATTTCAAATCTCTGGGTAGCGAGTACAACGCAGAGCCAAGCACGTCCTGTGTACCATCAGCGCACAGAGCGTACTCTCGTTACTTTGTCTAATTTAAGTATAAAACAAAGTCCTCGTGTTAACAATTTAAACGTTACTCAAGTTTTTGCAGGTAAGATAAAACGTTGAACCTACTCTCGATATTATAGAACAATTAGAATATGGCCTCTATCTTGCTACTTAACGATCCTGACATCTATTCTAAGAATGTATGGAAACTTTAAATTCTATATAAATATGTAAATTTTAGTGCTCGTGGGTTGTTTTTGTCTCATATATATCTATATTACAAACAAGCATTTACCGTGAAATGGATTAATCTTGCTCTTTATATAACTAAATCAAATTAATGTGATAACTGATTTTTAAATACATACTATATATTATTAAATAAATTCTAAGAATCTTACAGCGTTTCATTTTTTTATTCCATAATTGTTTATGGAATAAAAAACATGGACCGACCATCTATCCCGTGACCGTGTCAATGAAAATTCAAGATGTTGAGAATTAATAATTAGAACGGGATAAGATCCATAAATTTGGTTTATTAATTACCAGAAAAGTCAATGATATTTTTAATTGGTTTGATTGTTTGAAATGCATTGTTGGAATTTTTAGACGATCCCTTAACATGTTTACCCTACGATATAGTTGTTTGTAGATGTTTTGCAAACTGAGAGTATTTTGTTTAATATATGACATGTGAAAAAACTTAAGCCCTTTTACATCTTTTCAGCATCTTTTTTTAACTAGTTTTTTTTAAGTGCGAAAAATTTTTATAAGTGGTAGGACGCTTGCAGGGTCCGGCTGGGACGGTGCCACTGCATTGCCAAATATTCTACCGTCAAACAGTAGTATATAAGCATTACTGTGTTCCGGTTTGAAGGGTAATGATGCCAGGGAAATTACGGGGCAAAGAGATAGACCCTCTTATATCTCTGGGTGACGAGAGCAGCACAGAGACAAGCACGTTTCTTTGTGGTACTGTGTTGTTATGGGTAGCCGTGACGCTTACCATCAAGCGCACGACTTGCTCGTCTCGTCATTGTATCCCGTAAAAAAAGATGTTAATTTATCAAGCTAAATAAATAACTATTTTTTTCACAAAGTTTTTTTCGTGCCGGTGTTGAATAAATGGAGCTCTACGAGGTTAACGATGCCATCGTAAAGCAGACAAATTATTCGCTTTAGCGATCAAAACTCGGTTCACTTGGATGGATATACACGCATCGCTGGACGCGAAATGAAACAAATTTTCGTAAACATACCTATATTATATTAGGTAATAGCTATGTATATGTTAATACGTGAAGAGAAATCTATGTATCTCTTTTATTTTATTGCCTATTGGACGCACAGAGGGGAAATTTGGGAGAATTGTAGTGTAAATTGTGAAGAAGCGCAGAAAGCTAAGATTTTAATATGATATTTGTTATAAATATTAAAAATAAAGTAAAAGAGAGCAAGAGAGAACGTTCGCTGTTTATGTTTAAATAATAATATTCAACTAGGGATTTATGATTTCAATGATAACATAATCAATCAAATCATTCTACAATCCACATTATCTAATAAAGAAAAGGTAACTTACGATTACGATAAAAACTCTTGCTCCTTTGCTCGAATTTTTACCACTATGTCTAAATAATATTGATGCGTGTTTCTTGCTTTATAATGCTGCAACGTAATAGATATGATCTTTAGCATATACACGATTGTATATGATTTCAATATGTTACCCGACTTAGGTGGATATATTTTATTCTGATAACGCTCTTTCGCAGCCTGCTTCAGGAAAAACTGCAACATAATGCCACCAAGCAAAACATTTTTTTTACGTGATAAAATGACAAGACGAGCAGGTCATACGCCTGATGGTAAGCGTCACGCCTGCCCATAACAACACAGTAGTACCACAAAGAGCGTGTTTAGCTCTGTGTTGCGCTCTTCACCCAGAGATATTAGATGGTGTATCTCTTTGCCCTGAAATTGCACTGGCATCATTGCCCTTCAAACCGGAACACAGTAGTGCTCACACGTTACTGCTGAATATCTGGCAATGCAGTGGTACCGCCCCAGTCGGAATCTGCAAGAGTCCTACCACTTACATGTGCAAGTTTAACTGTCTTTCAGCTGGAAGTAAAACGTTTCCAAAGATATTACTTAAAAATTACACCACCATACTCCCAACGTCACTTAGGGATGACGTGTGCAGTGCAAAGCCAATAAACGCTTAGAGACAAAACATTTCTTTTTTTCCTAAATAAGACACAAGGTAAAGCAAAGTTATCTGTTAAAAAGTTTATCGTGAAACAAAGTAATTGGTAATATATCATAGGAATTATTTCAATAATAAGCAGTCAAAATAAATTAACAATACGCACGATTTCGAATTTTGATTATAACAGCGCTCCTCCGAATTTTTCATTACTTACCCCAGGCTAAGAAAACAAAAGGCGCTTTAAATTTTCGGTTTGGTATTTTTATTCGCAATGCAGGAAAGCCATTGTTTCAGTTTTGTAAATACATTTAATGGGAAACCAAAGAATGGTGTGTATTTTTAACATACATCTAAAAAACAGGGTCTGTACAAATAATATTTTAAAAACTAATGGTAGAGAAGTTTTATCAAATTAAAACCCAAGAACCCAGACAATATCACGCGCCTGTCTAATTGTCTATTCTAGTGAAAGTTTCATAATCCTTACTACTGAACTATACCCATGCTCGTCAGTTTGTTAATTTCATTGATTTCAAGCAAACTGTAATTCTTTCATAAATTTACCATGAATTCTATTCAAAATGTCTTATCATAGTTATTGTTCCATGGGAAAAGTGCTTATATTTTGTTCGAGTTAAAATTCCACTTAAAAAATAAACCTCCGAAAATGTCCATTCAAATTTTTTTCACTCTATGCTGTCATTTAGGAGTTATATAAAACGATTACTCTCATGAGAAAATGATTATGCTAGTGGTCAACGGTGGTGAATCTTGAAGTCGAGCGCTTGCATATAACAAACAATACATTACAGTTTGAGTGACATAGAATGTTTTGAGTCCTAAACAGTTCAAAACATGCTTGGTTCTGCGCTCCTTTCGTCATTAAGAGATACAAGATGATTTTCCATTCAAACCGCAATACGGTTTCGTCGGCGGTCATGGTATCCGATGCGGGGCAAATATTTATATAATCTACAGGTAACTTTCCTTAATTTAAAGCAGTGTTTAAAAAATATCGCTTACACGCAAATGTAAACCGAATTACACTTTTTTTACGTTTACCAATATGAAAATTAAAAAAAAAATGTGTCTGCGTGAGATACTGTGGCTGCGATTTTAATATTGGAATACGACTTTAAGTGTTTTGGTTGGAAAAAAGTATTTCACGAGTCGATACATTGCGTTACCTCACTCTAAATTATTCCAAATGTAAGAAAAATGGGGATCGTATTTTGAAAGTTGACGACAAAAAACATTTTTTTTATTGTATAAATTATAGCGATTGTCACCTAAGACATTACTGTGCAATAATTAAAGGCACAAATAAAGATGTGTACTAATAGTTTTACTATCCTAAGATTTGTAAGTGTTTATCCATCATGTTTTTACGTTTGACTTCGGAATAGGCAGCAATGTTTGATGGAATTTATAAAGCGTAAAACCATATAGGTAGGTTATTAAACGTCTAGACTTTGCCCGCGACTTTCTTTGGATACGTTTTTATTTTAATCATCTTTCCGTTTTTCCATATCTTTGGGGATAAGATTAGCATATATATTTTAAACGCTACATTGATTACAAAAAATATCAAATCATAGTTCTGTTGTTAGATGAATAAGGGATCAACATATACTTTTATACTTATCATATTAATATGATCTAATGGGAGTGCCAGTCAGGTATCGTTTGGTATGGTGGCAGAATGTTAACACATTTTATGACTAGAATTCTCCGATAACATGGATCTATTCGGTAACAAATTCAGCCATTAATTTATGATATCTCCAGGTGGTAGAGCCACGCAGTAGTTCCAGTTGCTGCATTATTAGGGCTGGCTCGAACCGGGTTAGTAGCACGGCCTCGCTGAAAATCGGCGTGAAGTGGAACTATTTATACTTCCGCGTTTCGTCCGGTGAGTGAGGTGGCCGATTGCTCATCACCTTTATATTTTATGAAGTAGGAGGCACACGAGCAAGGAGCTCACCTGATGGTAAGCAATCACCGCCGCACAGGGACATTCGCAACATTAAGTTAGGTTTTTTTAACATTACCGAAATACATATTTTGATAATTAATCAACTCAAATGCTCGATAATCAAATTACAAAAATTGCTGTGGTACATATCGCACGATGTTGAAATAGTCCTCTAGACTTCTCATTTGGTTTCCACTTCCATTAAGCAAATTGAGGGCTGGAAAAACGAGGATTTTTTAAATTTTGCTACTCGTTTTAATGCACTCCACATAAACCTAAAATTTAGTTTTGATCACAAAATGTGTACACTTCCAGTGTCCCCAAGACTGCAGTCACAAATTTCAACATAACGCACGAAAATAAATTATGAGAAATTTGTTGTTACTACAAACTCCTTAAACTTAGATAAACTAATCTGTAATATTTTAATTATTATGTTTAGATACATTTTAAAAAGAACCTAAAACAAGGTGATTCATTTTGCAAAACTAAATATAAAGAATCATCTTTGCACATATACTTCGGCGTATATCATTTTCCTTTTTCACTTCAGAACTTCATGTAATCACATTTTTTTTTAACTAATGTTAACATTTTATCTCCCTTCTATGGCGAAACTGAATTTCTCTGTTATAAGGCAGCTAATTAAGTTCCATTGACATAGAGATATATTGGAGAATACTCAAATTGATAACTGTAAGACCTACTGCTGCTATACGCTTCACGCTACTGTATGCTGCCGTATGCTGCCTTTCAAATCAAAACATATTAGTACAGGTTAAACACAATAGTACTACTTGAAAGTAACTAACTTGAATAATTAGCAATGCACTCGTACCACCCCTGCTAAATATCAGTATATCCTGTGACCATTCTCCTTTCAAAGTATTCTAAACGTGTAGCATAATAAAAGTAAGTGAGATTTTCTTTTATTATCTCATCTGATACAAAAGTGCTCGACTTTCGCAACATGTTTCGGTGAGGATACTACCGCATCAAAATGCAGTTCCGCAGTTGCTCGTAATAAATAAGATTCAATCTTTTATCTATCCAACTTACGTGCCAATGAATTAAATTCCACATATTTTGATCTATCAGAAACTCATGAACACTCATCATCTCCCTGCCTAATTTCCCATCCATTGCTATTTTCTGTTGATTTATCCCGTGATGACGGCGTTTAGGTGAATCACGCTAACATTTTAATTGATATACGGCCTATTATAATACAATATTAATAATAATAAATACATCTCACACACTGACATCTAGTCCCAAACTAGGCCGAGCCTATACCATAGTAACCAGACAACTGATACGCACACATATATATTTTAAATACATACTTATATAAGACTAGCAGACCCGACAGACTTTTTGTACACACGACATTCGCAAAATGTGTAGTTTTTTACGCACACTTCAAAACTCTTCTAACACTTGGTACCTTTTGATTTATTATTTGATTCCGCACACGGTTTAAAATAATACAATAATAACAAAAACATTTCTCTCAATTTGATCGCAGCGACAGCTGTCAGCATAACTAAAATTAAAATAGAATATCACTTAAGATTTGACACTGCGATGGTAGCGCAGTCTGTCGGATCTAATGTAAAACATTCCAAAATCAACAACTCCTTGGAAATTAAAAATTAATTAAAAAAACATTTTCCATTGAAGATAGTTAACATCCAGATACATAATAAATATCACTGCTCGTTCCAAAAATATTTTGTCCTGGGTGGGAATCGAACCCATTTGTTAATCGTCTATTTTAAAACGTTGGCTATTCAGCTTAATACTTTTAATAGGAATATTTAAATCTTGCCTGGAAGTTGTTTCAATTTAAAAGAGTTTTCTTTAAAAGGACGAATACTAAAAGCTGCATTTCTTATTGATATTGGACTCATTATTTTTGTTTAAGTGTTTTGAACAACTAAGCAAAGTTATAAGTTTTATTTGTTTTATTGTAACATTCTTCTATTTTTAGTTGTGAAGTATTCTTTGTTTCTGAATGTTTATGAATAATAATATATTTTGTAAGTCTCTTGCCGAGTCCGACTGGGGCGGTACCACTGCAATGCCAGATATTCTGCCGCCAAGCAGTAGTGTGTAAGCACTACTGTGTTC
>DWGO01000959.1:0-10560 GCA_018247635.1 Eurytides dolicaon deicoon | reverse complement strand
CCATCAGGCCTCCGGATCGCTCGTCTTTTTAATTTCCTAAGTAAGAACATTCAAGACTGTAATGTCATCACTTGTTGCAGGATCCCCGGCCTCGAGGCAGACATGGTGCCTTTGGTGACGCCGCAGCGACGGTACGCGCTGCCGCAGAGCGTAGCGCTGCTGTTGCGCGACCTGGCACCTTGCAGCCCTTGGGCGCAACAATTCCAGCAGCTCGAGCAGCTGCAGCAGCCCGATCCACTCCTGGAAGCGCACCTGGAACCGTTGCGACAGGCCATCGAACACCTACTCGACTACATATCAGACCATCCCGACTACCTCAATGACGAACTGCTCTTCCTCTGATTTTGTTGATTTAGACACTTGAAGAATTCACACGAAAATACCCCTACACGATTTTAAACTCCACCGCCTATGTAGCAGGTGATAAGGTTTGAAGGGCAATGATGCCTGCGTTATTACGGGACAAAGAGATCTTATATCTCTGGGTGACGAGCGCAGCACAGAGCCAAGCACGCTGTGTGGTATTGTGTTGCAATTGGCAGACATGACGCTAACCATCAGGCGCACGAAATTCTCGGCTGGTCACTTTATCTCGTAAAAAGAAAAAAGCTTTCTGTCCATTAATACATAAGGCATCATTATATAAAAAAATCCAAAACAGATAAATACAAACTCTACCACTTTTGTGTCTGGGGGGACTATGTAAGGAATCAACTGTTTATTTAAACTTTTATTAGCTTTTGAGTGGTAAACTTAACAGTCATGTCAAAGTTCATTAATAAGAAAGATATTCTTGCAATGTAATGAAGAGAAAATATATAACCAAACATATAATGTATATGAAATGTAAAAACCATTAGACGTGTTTTTTAAAATACTAACCAAATTAATATGGTCTTTTGGAAATTATAAAACAATAACGATATATCTTCAAGCTGACATTTTTAAGTAAAACTGAATAAATGTAAAGCATAATAAGAAAAAGAGCACTTCATGACTTACTATACATTACATGAGTGCTTATTCCTGAGTCACGCGCCTAGCGCAGAGCCAAGCTGTTTTGAACGCGACCAGTTCAAAATACCATGTGCTGCTATGATCAAGGGTATCAATTAACATCAATCAACACACGACTTGCTCGCCTTGTCAGTTTATAGCCTAAATATAAAACTAACAACCTATTCACTGTATGGTATGTATATAAAATTACATCACTACCAAAAACTAACAAATTTCAAAATTCTAAATACTTAGACAAAGAATCAAACAAACTTTACAAAATTATTAAATAAACAATTGTGGCGATAATCTCATTCCGAAAATGGTACCTTTAAATGTTGTAATAAAGGCATCAAAAAATCAGGTTGATCAAAAATTTTAACTGCCTGAAAATATAAATTATGTCTAAAGTAAATTGGATTTTACCAACAATATGATAGCTTAAAATGAGCTTAATTTTTTGTAATATTAAATTTATTCTGTGCAACATACAAAACAATGATTACTTTAGTATGTTAAACAAACATTTATGTATATAACATATTATATATTTTCAACAGTCTTATGTATATTGCATCATATTCATGTGGAAACAAGTCATTGTCGTAACAAATTCTTGCCTTCCATAAATGTCTTCCTACCCATATATGTATGTTTTATTAAGGTTAACGCTATTACTGTTCAGTTATATTTTATATTATATTTACAAATTTATCACAACAGTTGATCTATTATGTAACACTGATTTTATTTAGGTCAAAATGTGTTTGGCAATTTTCATTCTCATTGTTTACTTAAATGTAAGAAAAAAATTATATTTAACTCAATTTTTAGTATCAAGGCGTGATGAATTATGCAAAAAAATTTAACTGATAAAATTTATATTACCTAATATGGTACTAGTATAGATTATTCATAGTTGTGTGATTCTACAGGAAATCACGCTTTATTTTTTATTGCAGCTTTAAAAATAAATGTATGTGTCATTAAATAAAATTAATATTCGCGTTTAAAATATACTTTACAACGTTCACGAGACAGACTGAGATGCTAAAAGTCTCAATGACGAAGTGAACCCATCCTAATGTCAATTTTTCAATCTGGTTATTTTTAACCTGATTCGTGCAGTACGAGCTAACAGTACTTCGAGGTCTTTCATCATTTATGTGCTCCGTTTGTCTCGTGACCATAAACTCTGTGAATTTATGATAAATAAATACATAAAATATATAAACGACAAAATTTTCAAATTTGTTTTATTTAAAATTTATCGTATAATAATATAAGGATTATACAGAATAAATTTTTATCATGATAGGCCGAACGTTATTATACTACTAAAAAGAATGTTGTTTCCAGATAATTATTCCATGTCCAACCTGATAACTTTTAGTTTTATTCGTGCCTTTTACATCGTTCTTCTTTGTTCTCAAGATGGTTGCCATGAAGAAGTGCTTCCCGGTTTGCAATAAGTCCATGGTCTTCTATGGTTTAACAGTTCGTAATGATTGAAATAAGTTTGTATTAATGGAAGTGAATAAAGAGATCCTTGTATTAATTTAATAAGCAAAACACGGTGAATTTATAAAGTGTTTATTATCTACTGTTCTTTCATTGATTGAATAGTATAAATGGAAGTCGTAATAAAAAAAATGAATAAAATAATACCTTTCCAACAGGAACAAAATACCGCTTGTATTTTTATTTTACAGTAGAATACATTTTGTAATTAATGGCGTACAATTGCAACCCCTAGGTACAATGTTTTAAGTTACTGTTTCTTTTTTAAATAAGAGAAACAATGTTACTTTGAAATTATTTTATCGTTTAAGAATTTCACCGTTCTGCGATATCAAACACAGGTACTAAATAATTGGACAATAAATCTATTAACTGATATTATTATGACTAATTATCTGCTAGTGGAACATTGACGGTAGAATAAAGCGTGTTTTATGTTTTTTTTCTTTTTGGTGTTTTTCACTCTGTGTTTGTACGATGACTTTGTTTGGTGAAATAAACTGGTATAAAGTTTAACTTCATCATGTGTTTAATAAATGTTTCGTTAAATAATTCTATATTATATTCGTCAAATATTACTACTATTTTTTGCGAGGTAAAGGTTTTTTTGCAAGACAAGCAAGTCGTGCGGCTGGCCACAAGAACACGGTACCTCACAGACCGTGCTTGGGTTTGTGCTACGCTCGTCACCCAACGATATTAGATGGTCTTTCTCCTTGCCCTGTAATTTCACTGGGATCATTGCCCTTCAAACCGGAACACAATAGTGCTTAAACACTACTGCCTGGCGGCACAATATCTGGCAATGCAGTGGTTTCGCCGCAATCGGACTCTGCAAGAGTTCTACCACTTGTAAAACGATAGCAGCCGTTTACATTATCATTTTAGTTTAGGACCGTCGTGTGCCTCGCGGACCTAAATTGTATCAAATATCGTGCAAATCAATGTTATTATTAGTGACATACGTCCCTCTCTCTGGCCCCGGGGCAGGTCCCACGTACTTCGATCCTGGGAATAGAAGCGATGTATCTACAGCCAAAGCGAAATTTGTTTTTGTTTCGTTTCTCAGACAGACTCCATTAGAGTTCTACCTTACATAATATTTTACTCGTAATATTTTTTGTTTTCTCCTTTTATAAAATCAACAAAGGGCTATGTTTCTATTTTAAAGTTTAGCGTACTCTCTTAAAATGATGCTAAATTAAAATTTTGTTATAGGGAACAACTACACTGAAATGGAACTGACTCATTATTCTCACAGTAGAACTTTTAACATTTACATATTATTAACTTATTAAACACGTAAATGCATATACGTGAATGTGTTTTTTATTTAAAATAAATTTCATATAAAAATTAAATACACACTTTTACTCTATTATATATTTGTTGTTTGATATTTGCATATCAATGTTGGGTGATGGACATTGATTTAAAGCAAACATTGATTCAACAAAACCAAACCAAATTTGTTTACAAATACTCCATGCGTGTTTCAGGTAAAATGATTTTCAAACGCTTGTTAATAAACTTATTTCGTGTTATATTCTTTTCTATTTTTCCTAATCTATTGAGGCTAGGCAAAAATAATATTTTGATTGCAAAAAACTACAATTTCATTGCAATATAGTCCTGTTTGTATAAGACATGGTAACTGATTATACAATATATCGGATGATAAGTGATGTTATAGAAACACTCTTAAAAACTCAATACTACATAGTCTGAAACTAAATTTTGAATAACCAGGAAAGCTGGTTTTCAACCGAGATACTTTTTGCACTGCGTGTGTATATTTACACTTATGCTTATTACACTTATTACACTTAAAAGTAAAACGTGGTTAAAAAATAACTGAAGCTTTGTAATAAACTGATTTATTTTAACTTAGAATTAAGTTATTACGTTCGATCTCTATCGCTTTAATAGCTTTAACTTCCAACTTTGTTAGACTGCGCCCATTGTATTGAATGATAAATGTCGATGGGAAGTTGTAACCCGGAATTTCGGTGTTTATTTACTTTTACATTCCCTATCGGATACGTTGAAATTCTCAGCAAACTATATCGAGATTCTATGAAGCACTAGTCCAAACCATATCATCATCATTTTATTCATAGTTTTATATCGGTAAATAATTAAATTAGTCTCTACCTGATATGGTAAGTTAATTGAACAGTAAGGAGTAGGAGTACAGATGGATTTTTTTTACTTTAAGAGGATTACTTATGTACAGTTTGTGCCAACCACTTTTAATTGTACTTAACACAGTGTGCTGAACTTGTACATTGGACTTTCTTTGCCTTATTAAATACCCTTTGTTGTACCAAATATAACAAGAATTGCCGTAATAAAGAAATTAAACAGGAATGTTGACGCATTATCAGAAGAATAGAAAAACACTAAACTACAAATTTAAAAATATCGAAGGGTTCAAAATTTATTCTGATTCCATGACATATCATTATATTATGTCATGCCCATTAATATTAGTATTTAATATTAAAACAGCAGACTTCGATCACAGAGTTCAAATTCCTGTTTTACAGAGGTTCATCAATTTAATCACCGTCACAGAGTAGCCTTTCCTAGAACTGTGGCTGGTAGTGGTGATAAAAGTCTAATAAAATTGTGATAATGTTTCCAATTCTCAATAGTATTTCCAGTGGATATGCGTTGGTGGATCACCAATTGCATATGTGGATGCGAATATATGCATAATTATACACTGCGTGGGTATCATAAACGGCGTGAGGATAACTTTCTAATTATTTCAGATTGAAGTTCCTTTAACACATGTTTTTAGTATCGTGGTTCTACTAGATAATGTTTTAGATATTTAAAATACATACATATTTTTACACAAAATAAAAAAGATCCTTCGTATTTCTTATTATTATCAAAAAATATATGTATTTTTTGAAATTTAAAATTTCTATTCCGAGAATAACAAGAAACAAACATTGAATTATTACAAAAAAAAATTGAAGGTTTTTTTCTTTATGCACATATTTGATAATAACTATTATACATTATTAATAAATGTCGTCTATGCAGAAAGTCAATGACCGTATTAATATTATTCCTATACTTTCAAGAGGCCTACTTTTTACCTCCGATTTTTTCATGACATTAACTGACAGGACTTGAAATTTGTGTTGGCTTCTTTACCCAGAGGTAGAAAGTGTCGCATCTCTTTGCCTGGTAATTTTGTTTAAAACACCCTTGCCCTTCATACCGAATCTCAGCAATAATTGCATGTTCTAGTACTTTCACAGCTAAATAATTGTTTTTCCTGGCAGACTTAGGAAAAGACTCCTACCACATATTTGAATACGTATGTACTTCTTATTACTAGGTATAACTGCACTAAGTAAAATAAATTTTTTTCGAATAAACGACAATGCGGTGTTACCACCTCCTTCGGACTTTACGAGAGATGTACCACTTTCAAGAAACAATACTGTGCTTAGCCAGCGGCTTCCCTAACATGATACTTTATTTTCTGTAGTCACTCTACGTCCCACAAAATATACTTATGTCAAAAACTAACTAATGAATTATGATTTCTAGTAAGGAGTAAGGATGTCATAATAGTACTGTTACGCCCTGCAAAAATTCTTTGTTCCAAAGAAATTTGCGATTTTGATCAATCTTGCTTTTCGTTTTACCTTTGAAATAAGTTTCAATTAAGGACCTCCCACTTCTCAACACTTGCAATGTGTACTTAACATATGCTTAGTGCTTTTCTTTGCGTGAGTGCGTGCGCGCGTGCGTGCGTGCGTGTAAGCGAGCATTAGTACGTGCGGGCGTGCGAGCATGTGTGTAGGACAACAAAATTTTACAATATTAAGTAGTGGTGTAAGATGAGTTTTGTTAACCATAATTAAGTTATTATAAGAATATAATCATGAACCCAGTTTCTACGATTGAAAAAAAATAAAAAAACGGAACTCTTAATTTATTATAACGAAACAAACGTCGTTGTTACTCGCGTGTTAAAGTTAAAAATTCTTATGATTTTCTACTTTGCCAAACAATTACAACAGGCGATAAAAACTGTTCGCGCCACAAATTTGTTTTATTAGCCGCATTCGTTTACATTGGTTCATGAACTTTAAATGAAATAATCGTTTCGATCACGAACCATCGCACACCGTTCTACTCATTGTTTCATAATTATTTTTTCCGAGTTCAACTTTCTTTGTGCGCTCATAATTCAAGTCTCGTTAATCGTAGTTTAAAGATGGTTTTAATATTTCTTTATCGACCAACACTGCTTAACACTATCAAGAACAAATGGCATAGTAAAGACTTCTTTCTTTGTTAAAACAGACATTACGTTAGCTACAGTGGCGGTACTACCATACAAGCCCAAAAGCCCGGCTTGCCCTACTAAGAATAAATATTAATTAATTAAAATATAAATTAATATTTATAAGTTAAGATGTATAAATATTATTAAGCAATTATATATAATTCCTGCAATGCTAAAATTTAAAAACGAGCCATCTGACCTCTCACTCACGCGAAGCGTATAAAGCCAACGAACAAGACTTGACTTGACTCTTTACTGCGCTCGACACCAAGAGATTTAGACTGCATAAGACGCTACGGCTACACGCTATATGAATAGTATATATACAGGATTAATTGTAATTAGCGCATCGCCTCTTGCAGCAGCCTCTCTACGTCAATCCCAACAACATTTCATGTACGACGTTTTAAAATGAATAGGTTTTAAAATTTAAGTTTTCCCATACAAAATTTATTTTTGCCTCTGAATGTGATTATCTGAATTAATTTAACGATATGTATTAATATCGTATTGTAAAATTGACTTCAATTGACCGGCTAAGAAAAAACCGCGGGAAACCATAGTTAGTACCGAAACAATGAATGAATGCACACGGCGAGGTAGGTAGAGTTTTAGGTACTTCTTAATACAGAGTAATAAATAACCGAGCGAGCAGAATTTTTCTTTGTTTTGTTTTTTTGCGTTATTTAACCAGATTTGTAAAATGTGCGCTGTCAACTTACCGAGTGCAGCCAAGTAGTTGAGTAGTTCCAGCGCCCTCATGAGAGTCTCGGGCGCCGGCGGGTCCATGAAGTCAAAGTGCACCAGATCGTCGATGCCCAGCTTTTTCAACTGCAAAACTACAGATCCTAAGTTTGATCTGCAACGCAATGCGGGCCAGGCATTAGACTGTGCTGCGAATTACATATGGCAATGTTTTTGTGGTTTGTTTCGAATCAAATCAAATGACATCAGATTATTTTTGGATAAATAGGCCTTTACGAGTATATCTTTAAAAAGGCCTTTACAAGCACTTTTGAATCGTGATTTATACATATCATCCCAGGACGAAGCTACCACCAGCTTAGATTGCAGTTCTACTGCAAAGAGTCGGCAAAAATAATGTTTGCAACACAATATAAGTATGTACTAATAATATGCAATAAAATGTTTTAATTTTTTTTTAATTGGTGTTTAGTTGGAACTATGGAAAGTGGTAGATTATAATTATCTCATAAGTAGTAAAAGAATTCTAACATCTTTGATCAAGCCCTTTTATATTTATTTTATTTATGTAAGCAAATGCAGCAATGAAACAAATGTGTTTATAAAATTAACATTGAGCCATTATAATTAATAAATGTAATGTTTTAATAAGAATAGCATATGAGTTTAAATTATTAAAGTGTTATTTGTCATTATTTTCATACAATGTTATGGCTGGTGTTATATATATTGTACTTTAGACGTATTTAAAAGTGCAGTGGCACCATATTGCCAGTTTTCTTACCTCCAACCAGAAATGTCTACCACTATGTTCTGGTTTGAAGGGCAACATTACCAGCATAATTACAATTACTGCACGTAGATGTGGACCATCTTGTATATTTGTGTGACAAGTGCAGCGCAGTCAGCATGTTCTATATGTCACTGTTTTGTTATGGCCAAGTGTGTTTCTTACAATGCACCTGATTGTACTTAGTCATTTGTCACTTTATATATGAAAAAACCTAACTAATAGAAACTAACTAGTAAGAATAACTGGTAATGCCCACTGCATTACCAGTTATACCACTCCAGGTGGACATTACAAACGTGTCCTACCACTTGATCCATATTTCTTCTCACAAAAATATATTAACTAAAAAAGTATTCAAGTTTATACAAAACCATTTCCATCCAATCACCTCAGAATCTCCGGGTAAGTGTTGTCCTGCATCTCATTCTTGTAGGCCTTCTCTGTGTAGAGTCTGAAACATTTCCCCGGACGGGTCCTCCCGGCTCGGCCGGCTCTCTGTTGAGCGGACGCCTTGCTAATAGGTGAAACCAATAGGGATTCTACTCTTATACGAGGGTTGTAGACCTTTTGTTTAGCAAATCCAGGGTCTATCACGAAGACAACGCCATCTATTGTGAGTGACGTCTCAGCAATGTTTGTAGACACCACAACCTTCCTGCCTATCGCACCAGTAGGTCTATTAGGCGGTGCCGGTTCGAAGATCCTCTGCTGTAAGTTCGGTGGCAAAGTGGAATATAGCGGTATACATTTTAGTTCGCCCGCCTCTGGACCGAGATTGTCGATTTCCCTCTTTATCCGTTTGCAAGCGTCTTCTATCTCCTCTTGGCCAGTAAGAAACAGCAGTATGTCTCCCGCAATCTCTTCGCACAAATGTATTTGAATCACAGTCCGTATTGCGGCCTCCAAATAGTCTCTTTCCGGCTCCGGTGTGTAAAATATCTCTACTGGGTGAGTCCTACCTGGCACGTTCATTAGTGGGGCATTGTCAAAGTACTGCTGGAATTTGCCTGCATCCAAAGTCGCTGACATAATAACTAACTTCAAATCCGATCGCTGCTTGATGACCTCTTTCAGTACACCCATCAGGATATCCGTTGCTAAGGTCCTCTCGTGGGCCTCGTCGAGTAAAATCACTCTATATTGCTCCAGCATTGGGTCCGACATTGCTTCTCTCAACAACATACCATCTGTCATGTATTTAAGAACTGTTTGCGGTCCAGAGCAATCTTCAAAACGGATGCTGTAGCCAACCTGCTGGCCCAAAGCCACGTCCATCTCCTCGGCCACCCTCTGCGCGACTGACATGGCTGCCACTCTTCTCGGTTGAGTGCAGGCCACCCCTGTAGCCTTTCCAGCGGTGACCGCAGCAAATTCTACTGACCACTGTGGTATCTGAGTTGTCTTCCCAGACCCGGTCTCACCCACAAGCACCACACACTGGTGGGTGTTCAGAAGCCTCATGAAATCATTCTTGTACTCCCAAACAGGTAGCCCCAGGCGCCGACGCAACAGCTCATGGTATCGCGGCGAATGCGGTAGACCTGAAAACATATTTTGAGTATTGTAGGAACTGACTTATGCTGACTTAACTAATAAATTTAACTTTATCCCATACTTCAATTAAATGTATTAATGTAAGTTATGACAGCATGAAACAGTTTATTGTCAACAAAATACAATGAAAATTTAGTATACATATATATTTTAACTGTAGAAGGGTAGTCTTAGCAAACTGCATAAAGGAATCTTTTGCCTAACACTCATCTACCTGTTTCTATAGCAAGCCTTGCAGAATAATTAGTACTCAGGTATATTACTTCTTATATATTTCTTATTACTTCTTATATCTTCTATATTCTTATATATCTTATAAAAAATTCACTTTCAAATATATGAAAATAAATTCTGTAGATAAAAAACTAAACTAAGACTAAGTATTAACAGACTAAGAAACTATTGGTTATGTCTTTTTCACTCATTAAAATTCTTTTTTGGGGGCTCCACATGTGGCACATTCATGTAAAGTTTGTAGCAAATATGTATGTCAGACATGCACCACATATTTAGTATTGAGATAAACCTTTTATGCTTCATATATATTTTGAACTTTAGATGTGGCAGGTTTCAAATATATATGCATGATGTGTATGACATATCACATTCTTAGTATTTAAGTAACCAAAATTGAAAACTGTTCTTAAATAAGATATGTACACCATAATGC
>DWGO01000958.1:0-10561 GCA_018247635.1 Eurytides dolicaon deicoon | reverse complement strand
AATTTTAATATTAAATACTTTTAAATACTAAAATATTGGTGCTTTTTAATAGATACAATTTTGATGTTTTCTGTGTAATATTGTGATAATTCCGTACCGACAGAAATTACATTAAAATAAAGTGAATTACAAGTTTATTACTGTAGTTTCATTTAATAGAGGACTATAGTCCTATGACTCAATTTTATATTTTTTAAACATGACATGTGTGATGGATTTTTTTTATGTGGTAGGGAGGCAAACAATCTCATGATTGCATCAAGACTCAGATAATATGTTTGTGCTTAAAATTTATGTTATTAATAAGAGAATATGAGGTGTTTATCGAGATATTATTTTGCACGACCATATAAAAATCCCGTTTTGATTTTGTAGAGGATAGGTATTACTTATTGAATTAAGGTAGATATAAATTTTCATATCAACAGCTAACAGAGATGAAATAATTTGTGATAAACAGTTTTATTTAATGAAAAGTCACTTAGTCATTTAAACTTGCATACCCCATGGAATGGATTAGCCTGATAGTTTTACGAATTTCGAGAACGGAGAGGAACGAACTTTCTTAAAGGTAGGTGTTCAAACTGACACACATCTACCCTCTATAGTTTACATATGCCCTCCAGTTCCTGAACCAATCGTTGAAAGCGATCTAATGTCGCTGACCTTTGAACCTCTTTCAGAAAAGCACTCGCCCAAGGTCACTCGCACCGCTACCTTCTACTTGGGCCCTTTTGTTGAAAGGTACCCATTGGCTAGGGCCAAATAGCCCTTAAAGGTAAAACAGCAAAAATAAACTGCCCAGCACCACTCACAACCAAACCTGGAGGGGTCTTTTCATCGTTGGTGCGTTTCCGACGGAAAGTCATCGGTCGTGGGGAGGTGATGTAGCCAGTAGTACTGCAAATGGTCCGCCGTTTATAATGCACCGGGATTTTACCTGTGATGCGTTCATAGGTTAACGTTATGGCGGACAAGCGGGAAAATCCCCCTACCTAAACTTAAACCACGGCGCATGAGGGTGATTTACCGAGAAATTGTTGTTGGAGATATATTATCACAACAGATGTCTTCGGCTCGGACTCCGAGCAGCTAAATTTCGCGCCCCTCGGGTAGCCAGCCGCCTACGAGCGCTGAGCTACCTGAAACCACGCCTAAACGTGTGGTTCGCGAGGAACCTCATCGCATATAGGTTCACGTGAAGGCTGCCCGGCTGCGCATATCTCCGGAAGTCGTCCACGACAACAAACGTCCTCGTCTCGACTAAAAGTTGGCTGGTCCGGAATCTGGTGCAGAGTACCGGGTGATTTAGCGCTACCTCACCGAGTGTAGCCGCGAAGACCCCACAATAGTGTGTTCTGCTATGCCACCCCTGAGGAGTCTCCCACCAAAGTGAGAGTCAAAGGACTCCCACGCGACGATATCGTCGTGGCCTTCAGGAAGAAAGGGTTCCCGACGACCTACGCAAGAGCGATTCCGCTACTTAGGTTCAGACCTAGATTTCGTCTCCAAAAGGTATACAAAGCATTCATGGGTCTGAGTGTACGCGTATATAATAAAGTTCCGCAATTTGGACCTTTTAAAACTAAAATTAAAAATATCGTGTTACAAAAAGCATACTACGAGTACACTGTCCAAGAGTTTCTGGTAGATCAAAAAGTATAGAATTAAGTTGATCGACTCATTTGTGGGATAGCTAATCTATTGTACAATTTAACATTGTAATAGTATTTTAAAAGAGCAACTGTTTAGTTTCTTACCGGCTTTTCTCAGCCGAATTGCTTTACGAGCCGGTAGTAGCTTCCTCACGAACGTACATGTAAAAATAACGATTCGAAAGTGCCTACATAGGCCTATTTGAATAAAGATATTTTGATTTAACCGGGGTGCAGGGTGACCTGAAATTGGACCACTTCGATGGCGTAGAGCTACGAAGGCTCGATGACGTCAACGAGGTGTTAAACATGCCAGGCATTGTCACCAAAGCCTGGCACGTCTAGGGTGGCCCCCCGCAATGTCATCGCTGCCAGGGGTTCGGCCACTCCTCCAACTGCCACCAACCCCTGCGCTGTGTGCGCTGCACCGATGAGCACCTCATAGCCGAGTGCCCGCGCAAAGCACAACAGCCCAACTGCACAAAGGTCCACGCGGCCAATGATAATCGCTGCCCAGTCCTGCAGCATGTAGTTTTGTCTCATACACACACAGCACAGCATCCATATAGTGTTACTGGGCGAGACAAAACTTAGTCCTTATCAGTCGCTCCGTCTATCGAACTTCGTCGTATACCGGCACGATGAAATTTCACCGGAGGACTATGCCTACAGGGGCACTGCCGTCCTGGTGAGATGCGACATGGTACACGATGAACTCTAGGTGCGTTCGTTTGTCAGTACGCGCTCCATCGGAGTATGTCTCCAGGCAGGTGGAAGGGAGATCCGCATGTTTGCGGCATATGGCCCTCCCAGAACGCCCTTAGTATCCGAGGATATTCGGAAGATATTGAGCGATGATATCATAGCAAGAAATCTGAACTCCACTTGGAGATCCAGGGTTATCAACCCCGCTGGTAGGGGTTTGTGCAACTATGCCGAGGAGACGGGTTACGAGGGCCAGATGAGCCAACGCACATCCCCGCCTCCGAAAGGTATCGTTTGGATGTCCTGGACATAGTATTTTGTCACAAAATGACCTGTTCAGGTAGACGTGTACGTGTACGTCCTGAGTCTGGATGTGGACTCACTTGCTCCCAAACGCCCCAAATTTATTTTTGTTTCTTATTAGGAAGGCTACTCGAGGGCATTATCTTCATTTAAGTTCGGAGCTTCGATCCCAACACCGGAAGACGTGGATTATGCCGCACGTAAATTCAGCTGTAAAATACAGGAGGAATCGTCAAAAACAGGCACCGAAAGGACATACTCCCGCGTAGGCTTCTCGATCAGCTACTCGAAAAGAGGGAGCTACGAAAGCTGTGGGCCCGCACTTGCAGCCCGCGAGTGAAGACGAGACTTAATCGGGTCAAGGATGAGCTGTCGGCCGTCATCAATGCGCACAGGGGTGAGGCATGGGCGAGACGCATAAACCAGGCCACGGAGCACTAAACCTCGCTTTACCACCTGAACCGACATCTCTCCGAGACCCCGCAGCCAATCTGTCCACTTGTAGGGATCCCTACACTGGCTTTAAGACAGCTACATGCACGGCACACTTTCCCTCTTAGCGGAAAACCTGCAAGATCATCGTGCTGCCGAAACCCGGCAAAGATTGACGACTGCCGGCCAGCTACCGTCCTTTTACGCAACTGCCGCAATCAGCGAAACTCTTCGAGCGGCTGCTGCTGCATAAAATAGTATGTCAGCGCAGGGAGCAATTCGCTTTTCGCAGCGGGCACTCTACCACACCGCAGCTGGCCCGACTTCTGCACTATCTTGCGGCCCAGTATAGCCGGGACCGCATCTGTCTGAGGGTCCTTTTCGACATTAGGAAGGCCTTCGACAGAGTATGGCATGAGGGCCTGCTGAACAAGCTGCTCAACAACGCCACAACCCCGCACGCGCTCGTGCGGTTAGTAGCTTCATTCCTAGAGGAACGGAGCTTCTTTGAGCACGTGGAAGGAGCTGAATCGGCGGTGCGATGCATCAAAGCCGGTGTAGCTCGGAGAAGCTGTCCATCGTCACACCTGTATGCGGTGTATACGAATGACATTCCTACCTTAGAGCAGAACGCTTCCGATAGGGATGAGGACGTGCTGTTGGCCCTAGATGCGGACACGCAGCGCGTTCTTCACGTCTTCACGAAAGATGGCGAATGCGGCAAGAAAAATGTAGCGCCAGTTGGACCTGCTGCCTGAATGACTTGATCCGCAATTTATATCAGGCGTATCAGACGATAAAAGGGTCGCTGAAAAACTGCTTGTAAAAAATCAACTCTCAAGGGTTGGAGGCTTGAAAGGGCTACTTCGACTTTGAAAAGAAATTGTCAATTCGACACGAAGGCTGATATGGTCGGCACATGTCTTCCTGGTAATATAAAAGAATACAACTTATAAGCCGTTGTGACAAGCTCTGTCAAAAGCCATCGCGAAATCAAAAAGAAATCTTAACGTATATTTTTGCGCTTTGATAATTGTGACCTTGAGAGGGTTACCATTAGGAGAACCGAGAATATACGCCCCACTTGCTAGTCTACCTTACATGGTACTTAGTGTATTTATGTATTTAAGAATTCTCCTTTAGTTCCTGCATTCGCTCTTTTATCTTAGTTTGTCAACCACCTATGCAATGTAGTGCGATTTTTTTCAGTCCTGTCTCATCCGCTGTCTACGACCCTCCAGCACTTCGAAGCGGCGCTCATCTCTGACTGTTCAAATGTAGGTTGTACAATTGGAGAGGCCTTCTATAACATTTTCGTTTACACATAAATATAAAACCTATATATTTTTTAAATCTTTAGAAAAATATAGCATCCAAAATAAAGATATTCTTCGTTTAAATCTTCTCAAGTTAACAAAGTAGCCACATACACGACTATGTCATCTGCCAGTTAAATTTACGGTTGATATGCATAAATAATGCCTAAGTGGTTATTTTAATAAGAAGAATCTCGTACGAAAGACTAATTTTCATCAGTGTTCACATCAAATACGAACCGAATATCCGAACACATTTTTTATCTGTGACGCGTATTAGTGATATCACTTGACTTATTGTTCGTAAATTTTGATAACGCAAAAATAAATAACTAATACCAATTTATTTAAACTATTTACAATGACAATTATTGGTCTTACTTGAATGCATATTTTTATGTTGGTTACGTGTTGTTTATACTTGTAGCGATATTTTGTGATGGAAAGGCCTGCAAATAGCGCAAACGATATGAGCCGCCGCGCCGGGGAATTCATTAGACGTGTAAACAGACTGACCGATGGCCCAATGACTAGAAAAAAGTTAGTTCTTATTATTCTTGTACTTACGTTTTTTATCCTCTACGTCGGGCCTACTTTAATGAATTGGCTATTCGAGTCTGAAAGCTCCACTGTTAGCAATCAAATTGTCTGCCAGAGGCACTTTTTGAGTCCCTTCCAAGAAGCGCTGGGTGATTACGACGCGTATTTGCGACAAGAGACTGCTGCTACTTTAACGTCATCAAGACATAATTACGTGCCTTATGTTGGTAACGGTTTTGTTGGTATAGCTTTAGAACATGACTCTCATTTAAATATTAAACATGGAAGGACATTATCACTACCAGTGTACTATCACCCTTTGTATATCGTTGATGATTACGATATGAAAGAGGCGACCCTTGTTGAATATAAGAAAGGCATTGTTCATAGGTTTCAATGTAGCAATTCGGGATTGCAAATATCATATCAATATTATGCCCATAGGACCATACCTTCGCTGTTTGTCCAAGAGATTCTTGTAAATAATCCAACTAATGCTGGTAAAACATTACATTTGTCAAGTCCAAGAGTATCGGATTGGCCTACTTCAGTTAAACAGAACATAAAACTGCACCAAGGTGTGGATACAAAGGAATATGAGGTGGTTACAGGTATGATACCTATACCAGATAGTGATAAGATTCTAGCTGTTGCTGTGGTCTGTAGAAAAATGAGCAATGTTGTTCAGGTTGATGCCAGAGATGGCACAGACATAATTATTTTAACCACTGTTCAATACAGTAAGCCAATTAAACAGTCTGATTATGCTAAACATAAGGATATAGTTGAAAAAAAAGCCATTGAGGAAATGGAAAAAGTGATATCGATATCTGGAGACAGAACGGCTGTCAGAAGTTTGAGAGACAATCATTCTAGAGTATGGCAGGGCCTGTGGTACACGGGCTTTTATATATCCGATTCTAAAGCAGAAGGTGTTATAAACGGGGACCGCATCAATGCAACTATATATGCCATCCTTTCGCAAGTTCGAAGTTATGAACATGAAGAAAATATAAAAGCTGTGACCAGATCGGATTTATTGAGATCATTAACTTACTCCGAAGGCTGCTATGAGGGCTACTCTACTTTGGATGCATTGAATCTGTGGAAACCACTCAATAGTTTAGAAAACTTAAATGCTGTTGCTAGTGTTTGGTTGTTAACACTAGAGAAACAGGGCTGTCACAACTTGTTGAAAGCAGGAGCGAGCGGTGTCAACCAGGCTATGGTACTAAGCTTTGGGAGCTTGCGTTTCAGTAACCAGCATCTCGAATACAACATACACCCGTCGAAACTTCACAGAGATTTTCTCTTCCGCCGCGTCAACTATGGGAATATGACGCATGTAAATATCAGTGTAATACTGCAAGACGATAACAAGGCGGCGATTTTTGTCGCTTTAGACCGTTCTGATAAAACTTATTACGCCTGCGATGCCGGATGCCTTGATTCGCCAGTACAATTGGGGCCTTATAGAAAGTATTTCCCAGTGAAACTGACAGAACCGTTGACCGCTATTTTATATATAACAGCAGACAAACAGCACATGGAGGACCTACGCCACGCGATACACGTTAGGGAGGTTGTAGAAGCACCAGCTCATGAGCATCATGTGATAGCATTGCACAAACATGGCCACAGTCTAGGTGGACTGAATCCATTGTTCTGGGTCTCGATAATTGTTCTTATAGTGATGTTCCATTTGTTCCTATGTAGGATAATTATGAATGAGTTTTGTGATAACACCGTTAGTTACAAGAGGCTATACAACAAAGCATGATTTTTCAAACCTAAAGTGCTTTGTTGCTGCACATTTTCCATGTTTTCATTGATGGTTTCACAGATGTGAAATAAAAATGAGACTATAAAGGCAGCAGAATATTTATATAAGTAAGATTTAATTGTTATTCACAATTGTAGGGACAATTATTTCATTATATTTAGCTAATACCTATAAACTTTTATTTCACTTCAACAGTATTGCTTATAAAAATATTATTTATCCATTTAATTACTTAAGCCGAAAGATTGTTTCAGCTATGCTTCAAGTAATTTTTTATTGTAATAAGTACTTGGTAATATTAAAAATATCTGTTTAGTTAAAAATTAGTGAGAAAAGAGCCGAGACTTAAAATAATTTTTTAGTTATATTATAAATTATTTGAATGCAGTATATGAATGTTTTTTTTATTTTCTAATTTAAAACAATGAATTATGGATTTCTCATAGGATCATGGTATGTTAAATTATATAACATATAACTCTAATTGCAAATTTATGTTTGAGAGTAAAAATAATTTTATCTTACATTTAAACTTTACAAATGTTTTCAAATTTTAAGTTAAGACGTTTTGCAAAGTACATTGTTTATTTATTGCAAATGATGAATAAATTGAGTGAAGTATTATATCATTAATTATGTAAAACTGCTATTAAATTGTTGGTCTCTTATTCTAAAAATGAAGAAGTAACTTGTTGTTTTATCATCGTTTTACATTGTACTAATATTTACTGGTGGAACATCCTATTTGGAGGTTGGACATATTTAAATTTAGGCTAAAATGATTCTTTCACTACCGCACAATCTAGTACTTTAAGTTATGATCTATAAATTATATTGTTGAAGATCATAAGAAATTATAATGGTTTTTTTTTCGTATTATCGTTATTATTTGTAGACTTACGATCAAACTACCATACAATCTGTACCAAAATAAGAAATAATTTCTAGGTCTGAATTGTTAGCATCAAATCATTCCTTCAATGTTTTTAGTGCGTAAATGCGTCCATCTGCCACTGCCAAAACATTACATATTTCATTACTTATTTTATGTTATAATTTTTTATTAAATAGACATGTCACATTATGAAGATATTCAGAATTTATCATTAAATCCCAGATTTTTAGAATGCATTCTACTCTCATGTAACTACTTAAGAGCTTATTGTGAAAACTGTTGTAAATTACTATAATTAGGTAAAAAAGCTTATACTATTACATAAAAGAAAAGGGTCTATTAATTCCCACAATTCTCGTAATTTAAGAGAGTAAGATACTTTGACTTAATAATAAATGGTTTAACTTTTTCGAGAAAAGTTTTCTCTTGGCCCAGCATCATATATGCTCGATCCGAACATATTGTATTAAACAAATAATTTATTGAGAGAACATATTTTTCTTTAGTTTGTATATAATTGATGTTTATATATATAGAGATATATTGTTGAAGAATTGCAGTAAATATTTTTTAAAAATAAAACTGAAGTTGTATGTTACTGTTTGTTTTAATTTTTTCATTCATTATCATTTTTGTGAGTCTTCTTCAGTTTTCACAGTTGTAGTTTAAATACATCACGGGGATTGTTAGCTATGCATTTCCATTTTTATTTCGAACTAAAAAAGATTCTGTTTTATATAGAGGTTTATATTTAAGTAACAGCGTATATGTCCACAGCTGAATGCAGGCCGAAAATCCTGAAATTGAAGTCCTAAAATTCACATAAAAAAAATTATCACTATGTACTAATTTATCGGTAAGTACGTTGAAAGTCAACACTTAAAATTATTAACGAAATAATCTTGGTTGTGCTTTTATATTATAAGAGAGTGCCATTTTTTTACGAGATAAAATGACGAGACGAGCAAGCCATGCGCCTGTACCACACAAAACGTGCTTGGCTCTGTGCTGCGCTCGTCACCCAGAGAAATAAGACGGTCTATCTCTTTGCCCTGCAATTACGTTGGCATCATTGTCCATCAGACCGGAACACGGTAGTGCTTACACACTACTGCTTGGATATGGATATGGCATAAGATTTGGCAATGCAGTGGTACCGCCCCAGTCTGACTTTGAAAAAGTCCTACCACTTATCCCTTAAATTTAAGCCTTTCATCTTGACTCTACTAAGTTATCGATCCCGAGGGAATGAAACTCACGAGCTAAAACATCCTACTGTGCTTGAATCTTTACTCGCAAGTTAAAGTGAAAATGTTTTGACACAAAGTACTTTTCACTTTTACGAGAAAAATGTTTATAAAGAAGCGGCTTTACCTATGGTGCAGGGTGTGCGTTGCACACGGGCGCAGCGGAATATAGATATGTTAACATTTGTATCAGTTCCATTTTGACCGCGCACTTACTGGAGGGCGCTAGGTTGGTGATTGCACACGGGCGCTACTTGGGCTAGAGGCGCCACTGTATTTATAACATAAATTTTACAAAAAAACGTAACGTATAAATAAAACAAAACGTAATGTATCTATAAATATATTTACAAAATTTTGCATCAAAATAATTTTCATAAGGCACATAACAGGTCATCTAATAATCACAATCACATTTTATATCTTAAAAAAAATTATCATGCTTATGGAAACACAATCAAATTTTGGTATCTATTTTTTTTAATTCATTTATTACTAAGAAACTAATTTCAACGAAAGTTTGACAGACATCGTTTCGTAATATCTTGACATTTGCCTGAAGATGGCATTCCATTAAAGGCGGGAAAATCAACTAGAACTTCCTTTTCTATTTTTAATATAATTCATGAAAGCCGTTTTCAATTATTCTCTTAGTAAATAGTGAATGATGAATTCAACTCTTTCTTGCTATTTATATTTGTTTCGTAGTTAAAGACAATTATTTATTCATTCCTTATATTTTCTATTAAATAAAAAGCAAAAGATTGCAGTATGTGACAACATATTATGCATTAGCACATAAGGAAACAAAATCCTAACATAAAACGTAACGTTAGCTAAAACATTGATTGTGTTTCCGAGCTATATAAGCCTTGGTTGTGGTTTGGTTGAAAACACTTCATAACTAAAAACAGATTTCTGAACATTTTACAATGTACTACAGTAATAAAGATATTGTAAGGTACATAAATGGTCCGGTTATTTCCAATAAACCCACATTAATTTTTTTTTTCATATAAAAAAACGAAATTTAAATAAAAAATAATATACAAGTCTCTGAATACTTTGAAACATGTGTCCCACTGATTACATTTACGAAAGAAGATAATTGTAGTGAGACTAACAGCCAGTTTCCGAAAGGCCAATCAAATTTAATTTACGATTAATTGCTTGTTAATCGTTATTTAACATGATTTGGGTGCTAAAACGTCTGAATACAGGGTTGATTTTGATTTACAATTAATCAATGATTATCTGATGATCAATAGGAAATCGAGTTTCTCGTAGCGTTTTTTCTTGATCGAGCTGTCAAAAGATTGATCAGCTAATCTGTAAATTTGGCCGATTACTCGTTTGTTAAAAATTATTTTAAGCTAAAATCTCTGTGTGAATTAGGCTCAAACATAATCCCATACCATTATTTTAATTGTTACGTCCTAAGCGAAAACACCATGCCATGACAGACAATACCAAATTTAATAAATGAAATTGACATAAGATATTATAGTGATTTTTCTAATATTCCTTTACTACGGATAAAAGTTGCACGCCATTTTGTTTAATACAATAAACAAATTCTCTTGAAGCAGGAATTATTACGTCTACAATAACAAAACAGCGCCATTGTCTTAACTTTTTAAAGAGACAGCTATACCATGGACAGAGCTATGAAATAGAAAGAGACA
>DWGO01000957.1:0-10571 GCA_018247635.1 Eurytides dolicaon deicoon | reverse complement strand
GGCGTGAAGTGGAAGTATTTATACGTCCGCGTTTCGTCCGGTGAGTGAGGCGGCCGGTTGTTCATCCCTTCCCTCCCTTCCCTTCCCAGCAAACAGTTTCCCACCTTAAAGGCCGGCAACGCATTCGCAAGTCCCACGGTCTTGCGAATGTCCATGGGCAGCGGTACTCGCTTACCATCAGGTGAGCCGCTTGCTCGTTTGCCTTCTTACTCCATAAAAAAATCTAATCATTACTCGACATTTTTCTATTATAATTTGAAGCTCTTTAGTTTTGATTTCCCTGTTAAGTGGTAGGACTCTTGCAAATCCGACTGAGAAGGTACCACTGCATCGCCAGATATTCCGCCGCCAAGCAGTAAAGTGCAAGCACTAATGTGTTCCGGTTTGAAGGACAATGATGCCAGCGTAATTACCGGGCAAAGAGATAAACCATCTTATATCTCTGGGTGACGAGCGCAGCACAGAGCCATGCACACTCTGTGTGGTGCTGTGTTGTTATGGGCAGGCGTGACGCTTACCATGAGGCGCGCGACTTGCTCGTCATGTTACTTTATCTCGTAAAAAAAATTGAAAACACAAAACTCGGGCGAACACATGATACACTCAATTTACACACTTTCCTTGTGTCAAAAATTAGAACATAAGTACGTGATCACCGGACTTGACGAATTGACGGGATGTTTCCCTAGTTAAGAGCGAAATGCTAAATTTGTAGCACAGATAAATGACAAGTGGCTTACAATGTCTCTTAATCTAATCGGGTCACTTCCCTCACGAGACACATTCGTCTTCGTGACATGAAACTTTGGTTCATCATTGAATGTAGTTTTACTTATTCACAGAATACTTTTGTAAAAATGAAATTTACAAAAGTATTCTGTGAGTATTTAAAAAAAAATATTTTTTGAAGTTACGGTCGCGTAAGTATTAGATATTTAAAAAAAAAGAAGAGTTATGTTAGAAAAAGAAATAATTACTAATACAACTCATTACATCATATTATATTACATAATATTAAATACAACATTTTTTGTTTTTGTTCACGATAATTCATATTCCGATTAGTAAAATAAGTAATAGATTACAGTACTTCGTCTTCGTGATGAAGTAAATTAAAATATTAAACCATGTTTTTTTTGAATTTTTAATTCAATTTTTTTGAATTCTTAATATGTAAGTAACGCGAAATCCGCCAATTTTTCAACAGATTTTGATGATTCTTTCTTTTTATTTTAGCCTTACGGCAGGCTCGATCCTATAATTTTAATGTTATTAGATCTTTTAATTCAAAGATACATTATCTTTCATTTTTCCTCGAAAAAGTTTTATTATTTAAAGATTATAATATTCATATTATTATTATCTTATTTTACCTTAATAAAAAGATGTTTACTACTTAAGCTTAAGTTTATTTAATTATATTTTTACGTCTAAATATAATCTACAAGTTTGTGCTTATTATAAGCTAAACAGATGTTTTTTTTACAAACCATGAACCAAGCAAATAGAAATTTTCTAGTAAAAACATAAATATTTGACTTATTCGTTTTAAAATAATCTTAATAAAATATAAATGTGCATTAAAACTTGTTTCTTTAACTTGTCTATCGCTTTGCCCTGTAATTTTACTGACATAATTGCACTTCAAACCGGAACACAGTAGTGCTTATACACTACTGCTTGGCGGCAGAATATCTGGCAATGCAGTGGTACCGCCCCAGTCGGACTCTACAAGAGTCCTACCATTTAGTAAACATTCATTCAACGCTATTTTCTGTAACGCGATTTCATACAAAGCGAAAAGTATTATACGCGAGTCTACTGTATAAGCATATTTGATTAGTCACCATCGTACACTTTATAAACATGTGTTGTTGAACTAAAATAAATAAATTAAGTAAATAAACAAAATCAATCCCGTAGAGTGCATGGTTGACTTTTTTATTTATAACATTTAGCTTTACTTGTAAATAATAAATTATTTCTATTATATAGCTGAAAACTTTAATTCCATTGACCGTTTTGATATTTAGGCATGGTTCCCTTAAAATATACTAATAAGATTGAAGAATACCTTAAGAAACATTTGGTATGATATGTTTGAATGTCGAATTCTTATTAAGACGACATGACACACAAGTCGTAAAAAGGAAACTGAAAATGCCTTTGGGGGTTGAGAGATGATATGTGGTGTATATTTTACTAAGTGGTAAAATTCTTTTGCAGAGTCCGTCTGGGATGGTACCACTGCATTGCTATTTATTCTGCCGCAAAGCAACAGTGTGTAAGCACTACTGTTACGGTTTAAAGGGCAATTATGCCAGCGTAAGGAAATATACCATCTTATATCTTTGGGTAACGAGCGCAGCTCAGAGGCTAGTACGTTCTGTGTGTTACTGTGTTTTTATAACCTTACCATCAGGCGCTTGACTTGCCTGTCAATTAAATTATCAAATAAAATATATATAATAAATTTTATGATATGGATCGACTCAAGTGATTATATTAGATGCCAATCAAGATTATTTCACTCTCGTTTCGTAATCGATAAAGGGAAATTTAATCACATCTTAAGAGAAGACATTCGCCTATTATTATTGATCTCCTACAACACGACAAGTGTCTGCGACATTATATTTCCTCGAATTTATCCTAAAACTATTGTGGTACTAGGTTTAAAAAATGTGTTAATTGGCTACTAATGTTTATGATAGTCAATTTATATAACATTAAAGCGACCATTTGTATTTGACCCCGTATAACAAGAGACCTTTTATTCCCATTATTGTTTTACGTATCGGTACTCTTGGCAGTAGAGGTAGAGGTGTCGTCGTTATCAGAATCCGCTATATTGTCCTTTATCCAGTCCATATACTCGTGGACGTTTGTGTAGACGTCCGGCGTAGAGCCGTCGCCGCACTGTTGCGGCCCGTAGCTGATCACGCCTACTGCTACGTAGAATTCTTCATTCTCGAACATCAGTGGTCCCCCGTAGTCGCCTAGACAGTGCTTGCGCGTAGGCCTTTCACCAGCGCACAGGTGCTTGTTACCTACGGCTCTCTTCACCATCCTGTTGCAGATATCTATAGGCACGTATGGCACCCGATTGTCCATTTTCACCTCGGCCGAATCCCACCTGTCGGTGCCCCAGCCGGCGACCAGTAGGCTGGTGTCCACGTCGAACTCTTTGGCATAGTTCGCGTGAGGTAGGCATATCGGTCTGATGAAGTCTGCGAACACGGTACGGTGTGTTAGCGGGTTTTTAAAGAATTAACGCAGTACAAGGCACTGCTTCGTTTTCTTTTTTGTAACAGATGAAGTGACGTGACGAGTAAGTCGTGCGCCAGATGGTAAGCGACGGGCCTGGTAAAGAGGCACCTCTCAGTGGTCTAGAAGTGCCGCAGATAGCACTGGGAACACATTTGTCTTCCCTGGAGACACATAAACATACACATGCGTAGTGTTGAAGTACACCGGTGCGTTCCATAAGAGATCCTAATACACTGATGGTGGTCACCGGGTGGGTTTTACAGTAGTTCTTAATTAATTGGCAAAGAGATGGACCAACTTATGTCTCTGGGTGAAGAGCGCAGCACAGAGACAAGTACACTCTGTGTGGTACTGTGTTGTTATGGGCAGGTGTGTCTTTTACCATCAGGCGCATGACTTGCTCGTCTCCTCACTTTACTTCGTAACAAAAAACATGACGCCTGAACCAATCTAAAGGCTAATTTAATATAACTTCGTCTTAGGAGCTAAAGTTCATCGACAGCCGCAAATCCGCTGCTGCGTCCACAAAATGTCGTATCTCTTATTTTAAGTATTTAACTTATTGCCTGCGTATGCACTTAGTCTAAGACAGAGACCTTATGGGAGATCATAGTTATTTCGTAAATAATTGTATTAATAACGTTTACTAGTAAACTAGTAAACGTTAATAACGTTAGTTAATTAATGTTAAGGAAAAACCGGTAATGTCAGTCACTAGTTACTGAGTCTTTTCAAAGTCATAATTTCGTATCAAATATTGGAAAGAGGTTATAATGTTATACTTTTACAAGTGGTAAGGACTCTTCCAGAGTTCGACTGGGGCGGTACCTCTGCTTTGCCAGATATTCTGCCGCCAAGCAGTACTGTGAATCAGTATGAAAGGCAATGATGCCGGCATAATTAGGCAAATTAACAGGGCGAAGAGAGACCATCTTAAATTTCTAGATGATCAGCGTAGCGTAATGCCAAGCGCGTTCTAAGTGGCTCTGTGTTGTTGTTATGGGCAGTCGTGTAGCTTATCATCAGGCGCCTGACTTGCTCGTATCGTCACTTTGTCTAATTAAAAAAAAAAAGAAATGTTAAAAGATGAAATCATTGGATAGATACCTGTATATGGCACCTCCTGTGTCATCTTCACCAGGCCAATGTCGTGCTGGTACGAGCTGTGTGAGAACAGCGGATGCATTCTGCTCCACTCGATAGGCACCACGGTTACGCTGACTTGGCTTTCGCTATCATTCTTCATCACCACGTCCACAGGGTAAGTAGTGATGTTGTACTCGGAGAGGCGAACGGCCGTCCTATTTAAAATATTCGAGGGTTTTGATTGATATGATATAAGTGGATGGACTCTTTTGTAGTCTGTTTGGGGTGGACTACCGCCTTGCCCGTTATTCTATCGCCAAGTAGTAGTGTTAGCACTACTGTGTTCTGATTTGAAGGGAAATGTTAGCAGTGTAATTACAGAGCATAGTGATATTACTCTTAAAGCTTTGGGTGATGACGAAGTATGTTAAATCGCAAACAAAAAGTAAATAGTATATAGTAACTATAATAAATACTTCTTTGGTTGAGTTAGACCATTAGGTGATCGCTAGTTTTTATTTCATTTCAAGCATCTCAGATAAAATTGTGACCCGATGACAAAATATCACTTGTTCGGTGAAAAACATTTAAGTAACCGAGCAAAAATACATATTTTTGCTATTGCTTGTTATGTCAAATTACCTTTTTTTAAATATATTTTACAGACAATGATATGCATAAAAATATAAAATCTTTAGTGTACGATCCGTATGGCATATACAGTAGTAATACATGGGAAAGCATATTAGTAATTGCAATTGATATTGACGTATTAGCTACTAATTGCTAGTAGGTAATATGTCAAGTATCTACTAGTTAGTAGTATTAGCAGTTCACATGTCTATTTCCTTAAAAAACGTGTTCAGAGATTTAATTTATTCGCATATCTTGTAGTCTTACTCTTTGACTCATGTTCGGAATGATAATTCTACTATCGTAAAACTACTTGCTCGCATGATAAAATACCCGTTTTAGGCTAACCACTAGCAGAAGCGTTAGTAGCAAGTCTTAAATATTGATAAAAAAGTAATTTTTTATTAATATTTAAGACCCTTTTGTGTTCGCAATTATGTAATTTCTAAATGGTAGGACTCTTGCAGAGTCCGACTGGGGCGGTACCACTGCATTGCCAGATATTCTGTCGCCAATTGGTAGTGTGTAACCAATACTGTGTTCCAGTTTGAAGAGCAATGATGCCAGTGAAATTAAAGGGCAAAGAGATGGCCAGAGATGTGTGGCACTGTGTTGTTATGCGCAGGGGTGACGTTTACCATCAGGTGCACGACTTGCTCGTCTCATCACTTTATCTCGTAAAAAAAATGTCGTGAATAATAAATTGACTGTATTATACAATGAATATTTTAATACGAATTAATGGCTGGTTGCATTGTATCTCGGCATCAGATTAAATACCATCTTAACAAGAATTATACCGTTATTGTGGATGTTGTGCGACGAGTTTAATTTTACTTTTTAATTCGTCGCGTTTTATATGCTTTGTGTCTGGACTAGTCTCAATCAAAAAACTGTAGTGTTTAAAAAACAGCACAGCATGCTGGTTTTGTTGTGAAGGAGTATCTTATGCCAGTAAAATGAGGGTTGCTTTATTGCATGGTATGCAGTTTAAATTTACATTTTGATTGGATTAATTTCGACGGGTTCAGAAATTGAAAATATTCATGTCGAATCTGATCTTTAAATTAGTTTTAGTAAAATTGTTTGAAATGGACTCGACAAAATTCTAGTTTGTCTTTGTTGTGCTCTTCGCCCAGAGATATGAGATGGAATACGTCTATGGGCAGCAAAACTGGAAATATTATTGAATAACGTAGATTTTATATTGAATTTAATTTTATCCCCGACTGGACCGGAACAGACTGAGATTTTGATCGTCATATTGTTATAGTTATTCCAGGCTATCGATTTTTTTTCAGATTTCAAGCAGGCGATAACGTTCAACAATTTTATCTATATGTTTCTTTATATCTATGCTAGAAACATCCTCTTAATATTCCCTGTACGGAGAAGGCTCGTATGTAGATGGTACTACTATAATTGTCTCAGTAGTCTAGGTATAGGCTGTACAAATAGGAGGTCACGGGTCTGAATTCCGCAGAGGGCAATGACTTCGTGTTGTCGTTTATTAGATGGGTTAGGACATTACAGGGCAATCACCCGATTGCCTAAAAAGCAAGATGATCTATACGTCGGTTGAGCATCTAAAAACTCGATCCCAGCTTTTTGTCGTCTAGCGGTGGCTTTGGGGAGTCGTTATTAAGAGGTCGGTTTATTTTCTCTGGTCGTGTCAGGTATCCGATCCATCGGGCTATGAGAGTAAAGGAAGTGTCAGTACCTATGGTTGTGCAAATACTTATACACTATTATGTATCTCGCGCAATTGGGCGCGCTCATCTCTTGTGGATTGGTCAGTCGAAAATCAGTCGGGAGTACATTATTATTTATTAGAGTGTACTATGTAAGACTTACGGCATTCCCCTTATAGTATCTACGCAGTGCGCCGCGGTGAGAACGTGTCGCCGCGATATCAGACTGCCGCCACAGCTGACCACACCCCCAGCATACTCGAGGAGTGCCAACCATGGATACTGCTCTGGTGCCGCATCACCACCAGCTGCCCGAGAAACTTATATGAACAAAACGACAATTGCACTTCCTGTATTAAAACGACTGTAACAAAGTCCGACTGGGCGGTACCACAACATTTGCCAGTTATTCTCCCGCCAAGCAAGTAGCGTGTAAGCGCTACCGTGTTCCTATTTGAAGGGTAATGATGCCAGCATAATAACTTGGTAAAGAGATTGACTGTGTGGTACTCGGTTGTTATAAACGAGCGTGACGCTTGCCATCAGGTGCAAGACTTGATTTTCTCGTCATTTAATCTCGTAAAAAAACTTACCCAGTGCCGAGTTGAATACCGCCGATTGTACTCCACACCTGTCAGGGTTTTTATTTGTCGCACCAGTAACATCTGATTCTTGTGTAGCAATGGTTGTAGAAGTTCCCTTTTGGGTAAGGTCAAATCTATCACTATCTGCATTCAAAGCGAGCAGGTCGTCAAAAGGAGAATGTCCGATTATTTCGTCGTTGTTAAGTCCATGACCAATTGGAATTAAGAGTATTGGATCATTGGAAGGAGTTTCTCCGTTATTTTGGCTTTTGTCAGATTCATCAGGGTTTGTATTCATAGTGGTAGGACTATTAGACAGGGATTCCTCTATTCTCTGGTCGTTTTCGAAACCATTAGCATTTGCGATCGTAGTGGTCTGTTCAATGGAGGGCGTTTCATTATTTCCCTGTGAGTGGTCGCTTTCAAACCCTGGAGCAATTGTACTCGTAGTGGTCTGTCTATCCAAAACGGTCTCTCCTACTTGCTGTGAAGGATTGTTCATGGATCCATCTAGAGAAATCTGACTATCGGAAGAGGTCTGTCCGACTTTTTGCGTTTGGTAGTTGTAAGCGTTCGTAGTGGTCTGTTCAATGGAGGGCGTTTCATTATTTCCCTGTGAGTGGTCGTTGTCAAACCCTGGAGCATTTGTACTCGTAGTGGTCTGTCTATCTAAAACGGTCTCTCCGACTTGCTGTGAAGGCTTGTTCATGGATCCATCTACAGAAATCTGACTATCGGAAGAGGTCTGTCCGTCTTTTTGCGTCTGAAAGTCGTAAAACGTTTGACCTTTCGCATTCCATATGGTGGTCAGATCGAGAAAAGTCGTCTGTCCAATTTCGTGCGTGTTGTGGTTATTAGATCCCTGATTGTTACTATTAGTTTGACTAATGGTTGGGTTTTCTCCGACTCCTTGCGGTTGGAAGTTGTCTAATCCATGATTGTTTGCATTCAAAGTAGTCTGACCGTTAAAAGTCGTCTGTGTGACTTTATTTATGGGGTTGTTGTTAGGCCTCAGAGTGTTACCATTCCACGTAGTCTGGCCAATGGTAGGACTCCCTCCAAAGTTTTGTGGTTGGATGTTGAGTCTGTGATTATTTGCATTCCAAGTTGTCTGTCCGCTAAACGTCGTCTGTGTGACTTTCGTTGTGTGGTCGTTGTTTAGTCCTTGAGCGTTTGCATTCCATGTGGTCTGGCAATTGATCGGGGTCTCTCCGAATCTCTGCGGTTGGAAGTTGTTGAATCCATAATTGTTTGCATTCCAAGACGACTGACCGTTAAATGTCGTTTGGGCGAAATTAATTTTTGTGTGGTCATTGTTGGGTACTTGAAAGTTTGTGTTCCAAGTGGTCTGGCCAATGGTAGAGGTCTGTTTGAAATTATGCCAATAATTATGGTTAAATCCTTGACCGTTCGTATTTGGAGCGATGTGACCAAACGTCGTTTGTCCTACTCTTTGCGAATGATCATTGTTAAATCCATAAGTGTTGGAAAATTGGCCGTTGTAAAAACTCCCTCTGTCTATTTCAGTTGGCTTAGGAATCGGATTATTGCTCCCCCAAATAGGCCCTCGGTCGGACATATAGTTAACCAGTTCCGGAAACAGGACTGGGTCGACTAGTAGTGGTTTCGACCATTCCGACTGCGGCGGGCAGCATACCTGGAATTATACATTTACAATAGAGTTAAGACGTTTGCCACTTTAGATTCAACACAGTACTACACTGAATGTGTTTGACTCTGCGTTGCGCTCGTCACGATATAAGATGGTCTACCTCTTTTCCAGTAATTATGGTGGCATCATTACCAAAACGTAAACACACACGCTACATACTACTGCGTGGCGGCAGAATAACTAGCATTGCAGTGGTACTGACCCATACGGACTCTGCAAAAGAGTCCTACCTCTTAGATTATTTTAAATTTATATTCCTGGCGGATAAAAACCACCTGCTTAGGATCCTTTATTTAAGAAAATTAAATCAAGACCGAAGCATACTATCACTGCAACAACTAAGGATTATGTAAATATTTTATGATGTCAAATATTCGCGTAAATATGAGAAATCGTTATCATTTATATATTTCGATTCGTATAGTTTATATTGAACTTGCTATTTTATCAAGCGTTTCCACGTTTGTTGCATTTATATCAGTGTCTGGGACACATTATAACACGTGATTGCGTCACTGGGAATTCTGCACGGGTCGCACGGGTTTCTTTATCGTTTATTTTCCTCAACTCGACCGTTGGGTTTTGCCCGATCTTGTATTTACATCTTAATGTCTCATTATATTTCTTTTATTTGTGTGATTTAGTCTCGTATTAGAAACGAATTTATCTTATATTAAATTTCAATGGCAGTTTTTTTAATTCCAAATATAACGTAAACAATAGCTTTGACATTAGCGGCTCAACTCAGTGCGTTCAAAATTGTTGAACCACAGTAATTTATCACATAAGAATGAAGTTATTATTTCTTTTAATTATTATATTTGTATCGAGAATGACCTTCGTTTGTCAATCCTAAAAACTAACTAAAAATTAACTAAACTAAATTTATTAGAAAAATCAACATTTTTAATGAAGTAACATTAAAAATGTTGATGTTTCTAATAAATTTAGTTACTATGTATATGTTACTATGTCATGAACATGTATAATAAATATGTTTGGCACATATTGACGGGATCAAAGAAAAAACGGAAAACTACAAAATCAATAGTTTTTAGTAAATCTTTAATACCGCGTTCGTTACTTCGTAAACATTAGCATAGTTGTCTTTATATACGCATCAAAAAACGGCTAAAAATTTTTATTTGTAAAGAAAAAAAAATATCTCTAAATAAATATAAAAATTTCAAATTCTATTAGTAGGTGGTAGGACTCTTGCAGAGTCCGACTGGGTGGTACCACTACCTAAGGTTTTCCTTTTTTGACATACTGACAAACAAATTTTCTCATTTTTGTTATAAATAATGACGTTAAGCTTGAAATATGCGTTACCTAACGGATGGTAATAATTGTAATAAACGTTCTGTTTCTGTATTGGGAAAAACACAACTTATACGGGGAACAAGTTTTTGTTTCATTGACCTTTATTAACTTGCAGGGAAGTTCAACGTACAGTTTAGGATGGATTTTTTTTTAAATATGAGGAAATAGATTTATTTAACTAATTATTACTATGGTTTTTTACGAGATAGTAACGAGACGAGCAAATCGTGCGCCTGATGGTAAGCGTCACGCCCGTCCATAACAACATAGTACCACACAGAGCGTGCTGTGCTGCGCTCGTCACCCCGAGAT
>DWGO01000956.1:0-10573 GCA_018247635.1 Eurytides dolicaon deicoon | reverse complement strand
TCCTACTGCTGGGCACAGGCCTCCTCTGTACAGCAGGTATAAGGGCATAGACCACCACACTGCCCCAGTGCGGCTTGGCGGACTTCACATATCTAAGAATTTGTTTTTATTGCTTCTCAGGTTTCCTCATGATGTTTTCTTTCACCGCTAAGCATGTAGCAAATTAGTACTTAAAATTATTAATTACAAATTTACAAGATCATTGGTGCTGGCACCGGGATTTGAACTCAAGTTGCTCGAGTATATTAAATTAAAAGCGAGCTCCCGGACACTGAGCTACTGCGGCCATGAATTTTGGCCTAAATTTCTTATTGTAATAATTTTCATTGTTCTTCTTAAATGTCACAGATAGATTTTATTTTATCCCATTGTGAAAAGAATTTGCACCCACACGAAAGTCTAAGTATAAAGTTAATCACACTTTTAAAAAGGATACTTTAGAAAATAAAGAAAATATTGAAAAATATAAAATTTGAGTAGGTCTTTTAGAGGTTGTATTATTTGAAAAGAGATTTTTATAGAAATAAAAAAAAAACTTTCTATTGAAAAATACAGACACATTTTAAATAACATTTTGTTTTCCAGACGAAATTTAGCCCATTGTTTTTAGTATAGGATTTTTATGTTCAGTAAAGATTGAAATTACGAAACAATTAGCAGAGCTAGAATTGTTGAGTGTAAATATATTCTCTTAATTTGTCGCAGCACTTAAATAGGTGTGGTGAAGATAAATTACAAAAAAATATAACGAACGACAGAATAAACGCCATGCTTATTCCAGAATAGAAATACGAGTACCTTTTGTTTAAAACAAGTATTCACGTATATTTCACACGGACAAACGCTCAGCTGGAACTATTAACTGTAGTTTGTATAATTGTTATTAACCGAGTTGTTGTATAAACAAATATTTATCGTACATAGTTAATCTGGATTACCGTCAAAACTTCTTACTATTTATTTTGGTCTGATATACGCAGAATGACCTTATGGTACCTTGAAGAATTGTAATGTTCGTATGCTTAATTTTTATTTTTGTATGGTAGGACTCATTTTAAGAGTTCGCCTGATGTTCTATCTCTGCTTTGCCAGTTATACTACCGCTAAGAAGATTACTGCTTAGCGGTAGAACACAGTAGTCTAAACATTACTGGATTCCGGCTTAAAACACAATGTTGGTATCGTAATTACTTGGCAGAGTTATAAAATCAGGCAAGCACAGCGCAGAGCCAGACATGCTATGGATGGTACTGTGCTGTTATGGGTAGGTGCGCCGCTTACCATAAGGCGCACAATTTGCTTGTCTCGTCACTTTATCTCGTAAAAAAATATAAGTTGTCTCTATCAAACTCCATCTAATGGTATCTGTATCTGTATATAATGACGTTTTTGCTTTTAGCCTATGCGGCTGTATAAAGCTAAATCGGATCACTGAACCCGTGGAAATGGTAAGTTCACACGAGTTGGATATCTAAGGTTGGAGTTCAAATCCTCGCAGAGGAACACCAACACATTCGAAGAATGATAAGCGAGGTTATTGAATTAAAAAACATCTTAAATTCAAAACAAGAAATCATTACTGATTCTTTATTGTACATGTTGGCTTTGTCTTCCACTAGAAATTAAATTATTAGGAGCGGCAGGGTCCGCCTGGTAAAGTACCAAATTGGTACCAGATATTCTACTTATACTTATCGGTAATTATTTTTTATACAAAGTCATAAATATTCTGGTTCAAAGGGCAATTTTTTATTTATTTTACTGAAAAATTTATGGGCAAAGAGATCTATCATATTTGGGCGATAGCATAAGATGCTTAGGTCATTTCTCGCTCTTCTTTGACTTTCATTTACGACCTATATTTATTGACTTTATTAAACATTATAAGATTAAATGTTTCATTAAAGCTCAAAGTCAATTTCATTAAAGCTTGTCTTAAATGATTTGTCCTTGCTGATTTTGGATCTGGTGTAAGTTTGATGAAAGGTAAATAAACAAGTCGTGCATTTGTTAAGCGACATACTAGTCCATAACAGCACAGCGCCACGTAGTGTTTTAAAATGCACCTATTCAAAACTATTTGGTTTTGCGTTGCGCTCGATTCCTAGAGATTTATGATGGTCACATCTCTATGCCCAGTATTTACACTACATTGCCATACAAACCGGACCACAGTAGTGCACAGACATAGACATGCTTGGCGGTAGAACAAGGCTTCATGCGGATTCTGCAAAGGAGTCCCACCACTTTCAGATATATTCTTCTTGATCGAGACAGCTTTAGATATAATCGTTAGCTTCAGACGTCAGCTGTGCCATCTCAGATAGATATATTAAAAAAAATGTATTATGCGAAACGTGTCGCACACAGAGCCTGTACAACTCGTGGTATCGTAAAATGTTATTGCGTCGTAAAATCAGAACATGTACAAAACGGGATTTAATATTCGCTATACCGCTGTATACATATACACAAGATATTTTATAACGCCCTTTATTGACATATTAAGCGATGGAATACAATCTTCCGTTGTTTCGATATGTGCTGCTGATGTTATTGAGGAGTCCATTAAGATTATCTAATATTTATCAATGTCTAAATGCTGCAATAAAATCCTAATTGCAAATGATAAATAGCGTATAAAATAAATACTATCGGTGATGGTACAGAAAAGACATTCGCAGTAAGCCTGATGTTCATAAATAGATATACATAGAGCATAAATATATTTTCTATGACAAAGTTACGAGACGAGCAAGTCGTGACCTTGTTGGTAAGTGTCATAACTGCCCACTACAACACAGTACCATACTGAGCGTGCATGGCGCAGGGCACAGAGATGCGCTCGTCACCAAGAGGAAAAGGTCTATCTGTTTGCCCAGTAATTAAACAGAATAACTGGTAATGCAGTGGCAAGGCTCCTACCACTTATAGAAATATTACTCAATTAATACTTATGAACGAATAATTATTGATATAAGTTACTTGAATCGGAAATATCGACTCTAAAGTCGTAATGTGATATACAAATGTACATTAAGAAAGCCCGTTTTTGTTTTTATAACTGGAACCGGAGATTTACGTGCCTACATTTTATATAAACAATCGTCCAGATTCGGAGAATTTAACTGCAGCCCATACAAGGTTTTGTCTCTAGTTAGAATCGAAACCACTACTTACGATGCCAAAGGCAATAGTTCAGTAACTGCGCCGAACAAATCATCAAACTTTTAGTACAATGTCGCTGATAGCTTTAGCGAGTACTGACAAGATTATTTATTTTGTTACATTTGAGTAACTATTAGATTTTTCTTAAAAATTTAGTTATAATAATATTTGAAGGACCGAGAAGGTTTTTGCTGTGGCAATATCTTCAGCTGTCGCAGAAATAATCGTATTAGTTCGGGGAAGTACCATGCCCTGATAAAACATGGACGTACAGAAGAAGAATAAGAGTCTGATCAGTGAGGTAAAATAGCAAACAAATCAGAAGTCTGATGATAAGCAACTATAACATAATTTTAACAGCATAGAACTAATTTGGAAACTATCTAAATAGTTCAAAACTCCGTAGGACACTACGCTACGCTCGTCATGCAGAATTTAATTAAATTTTTCAACCGAAACTCAATAATGCCTGCACATAACTGGCAGTCCGTAAGAACCCCAAGAAGCGGGACAGTTTACAGACTCAAAAGCTTAGTCCAGTATAGTAGACCCAAAAGTCTTGTATATTTTAATAGAAACAACGATATTATTGTATTCAATTATAAAATCTGTTTACTGTACAGACACGTAAAATAAATATTACATAATCTTCAAACTTTCACCAATGGAATTAAAAAACCAAGATCTCGCTATTGTATAGCAAAATATCCGTTTTATATTACTATACGTATATTTCTATTAAATTTAAGTTACATAAAACACATAACATTTACATATGACTTTAAAAGACGTAATAAATGTGACTTTGAATTCGCTTCACTTTAAAATTTACGATCATCTTTATTTTAGACGAGCACGCAGCTTCTTCTAAACGCGTAGAACGTAATTCCGAGCTACGTTTACGTGAGTGCTTTTATATTTTAAAAGCCTGGCGAGATTATTAAGTTACGATCCGGAAGATCACGTCTTACCTTTCATAGCTGTCCATTCTTAAGGAGAAAACGTGCCTCACATACAAGTCCTCAGTTACACGTTCAGGAAATTGTTACAATGCCTGAATGCGAAACTATTGCTGAACACGAAACTACATTCTTTGTATGGCTAATAGTTACAAGGGTGCGCAAGATCGAAGAATAACTCCTAAATAAACAGATAATCAATTTAGATGCTAATGTGAATGAGATACTATAACAATAAGGTGTGTATGTGTGTTGGGCATTAAATTTAATAGGATACAACGGGTTGTTTTATTTCTTGCAGCATGGTAGTTTAGGATCGATGCAAGACCCCTCCAACGAGTTTTCGCCTTGTTGTAACTTAGGGTATCTAGTAACCGTGACCAAGTCACCCACGGCGTATCTAAAAAGAACCCAACACGGATGGCCCGTGGTGTAGGGCTTGTCAGAGGGGGCGCTCCGGATCGGCTTTTAGAGCCCACTTTGGGTGCGCCTTGGAGGAAGCTGATGGAGTCGGGTCGTCGGCGACCACCGGAGCAACAACTCTATACGTTTATACGTGGTAAGCGACGGAGCCAAAGACCAGGTCCACTTGTCGGGGCCGTGAGGAGCACACAACCTACCACCTCCCAGGGCCCCACCAACCTCGCACACCTTCTTGACTTGACCTTTGAGCACAGGCTCAAAAGCGGCAGGCCAGCTCCTACATCTCATGGCCTTTGGTCGGTGGACTAGGGAGGATCCACTAGTTATTCAAACGGAGGCCGAGTAGGAAGGCGCACTCTATTCTCCGACGCGAGTATGCCTGTAGGGGTGCGGATCTCGAGGAAAGGCTGCTGATGCGGCCAGCGCTGGCTAGGTCGCAGAAGTATGCGAAAGCGTGCCCATGGCCCTGTCTACATGCGACCTAGGTAGAACATCGTGGGGTTTTAGTCGGTGCAAGTCTTATATAAATCGTCCTTGCTGACATAAATAAAAAAAAAGTTGGTACAAGAAATTTCAGGTACAAAAATGAATGTGAATAGGTTTTTTTTAAATGAAACTATTACTGCGTTTAAATTCATATTCACGTGGCGGACAGTTGAATACTAATATACAATTGAATACATAAATAAAGTAGACTGTGTGTGAGCTTTTTTATTAGAAAGCAAGACGAGAGAAGCAAGTCGTGCTCTCTATGGTAATCGACACGCCTGTCCATAACCACACAGTGCCGCACAGAACTTGCTTGGCCCTGCACTGCGCTTATCACCCTTCAAACTTGAACACGGAAGTGATTACGCACTACTGTTTGGCAGCTGAATAACTGGAAATTTAGTGGTACCACCTCAAATATACTCTGTGAAAAGATTTACCACTTGTATTATTACAAGATTGTATGTTGAAAAATGAGTATTTATTAACAAGTAAAATTGTTAGGTGTTGGTGGTGGTAAATGAGACATGGTGAGCTGAAGTAGCTGAGGGTCGGGGACTTTTTAATGTAATGCACTCTAACAACCTGGGTTTACATTCCAGTGCCGGCACCAATTTAATTGGAAATTTACAGTAATTTTACAAACAAATCTACTACTGTGCGTGCTTAGCTTGCATAGCTAAGAGATTATAATTACAAACGCGTTTCTAAAGTCGAAGCTATCTCTAATAAAAGGAGCCTATTGGATCTATTGAAAGTGGCAGAGTTTAAATACAGTTAACCTTCGCTGGAACTATTGTCATAGTTTGAAAGGTAACTCAAAACGTTGTAGGTCTCTCTGTTTAAGGTTTAAGTAAGCTTCAGTAATATAAGTAGTTATTGTCTTTTACCGTAGCGTTACAATAACGTTGGCGTGCGTCAGTTCACGCGAATGCTCAATTTGTTTGTGAAGCGACAACACAATTTGTAGCGGCTCTTTGTTTTAGTCACTTCCCACAATTTATGCTTTTACAATGGCTTTTTGTTGGTTTTCGAGCATATTCACAAGCGAGTTTTTTTTTAATTACAAGGGTATTTAATTAATACCAAATCAAGGGTTCTTGATTCTACGATAGTTTTGCATTAGCATAATTCTATATGTGTTTGCAGACTTTAGAACTTTATTACTTTAGTTTTTTTTAACCATAGACTTAATTTTTTTTGGACTGTTAAATACTATGTTCACTTTAGATAGGAATATAAATTGCTTACAATTTATATTCCTATCTAAAGTGAACATATGACTTATCATATGGCGGTTGTTATAGATGTATATTTGTATTGTCTTTACTAGATAAAGTGATGAGACGAGCAAGTCGTGTTACTGATGGTAAGCGTCACGCTCGCCCATAACAACACAGTACCATACAGAGCGTGCTTGGCTCTTTGTTGCACTCATCACCCCGAGATATTAGATGGTGTATCTCTTTGCCCTGTAATTTCACTAGTATCATTGCCCTTCACACCAGAACACAGTATTGCTTAAACAAGCAGTAGCTTGGCGGAGCAATATCTGGCAATGCAGTGGTACCGCCCCAGTCGGATTCTGCAAGAGTTCTATCACTTTCTGAGTTTGTATCTAAATACTGTACATTATTAAATAAAACTGTTTTATGGGTCTTATCGCGGATTAATTTAGTTTTAAATTCCAGACATTTCGAATATTTTGTTCACTGTCATGGAACCGTTAGTGGTACTATAACGTCGATAGAACTCTTAGAGACTCTTAAAAATTTATTCTGCATGATATTTTTTAAATATAAATTCAATAGCAGTGTAATAAGCCGAAACGGCACTTCAATAAATTGTCTCGACTTAAGCTGAACAGATCTGAAAAAAGAACAAACCGTGAATTATTCTAACATTTGATAACCCGTACTTCCGTACCAAGAACTCTCGATACACGAATCATTCTCTTCATGCAAATGGAACGATCTCGTTTGCATACAACGTTGCCCTTTCCTTTTAAAGTTTCCGCATTGATTTTCGTTCCTTTCCCTTTGTGTCGGTTAGAGAGGGATGAGCTAATGAACCAAATGCGGATTTATTGAGTACGTACTCCGGATGCTGCGACATCTCGCTGAGAACAACGATTACTCGTTACGTAACGTATTTAGCCGTCTATTTCATCGTTAGTAGCGCCGCCATGACTTGGTTTGGTAACTAATTAGATAATGCTTCTTTGTATCACAGATTATTTTTCCACTTTAGTTCATGTATGGAATTATTTCCCGTAGAAAATGTTGTTTTGTAAGTTACATTTAATATAACGAATTTTTTTAATAGGTAGAACTCTTGCGGAGTCCGACTGGGGCGGTATTGCGTTGCCGGATATTCTGCCGTCAGACAGTAGTGTGTAAGCACTACTGCGTTGCGGTTTGAACGGTAATGATACCAGCGAAATAACAGGACAACGAGGTAGACCATCTTATGTCTCTGGGTTACGAGCGCAGCATAGAGCCTTGCACGCTCTATGTGGTATTGTGTTGTTATGGGCAGGCGTGACGCTTACCATCAGGCGCACGACTTGCTCGTCACTTTATCTCGTAAAAAACGTTTCAACATTAAAAAACTGTACAATTTTTTTAGAGGAACAAAGTCATAGGTTTAATATAGAATTGCGTGACTGAGTCAGTACATTATTGTTACGTTAAGGATAAACCGTACTTTAAAAATGCTTTATTATTTTAGTGACTGTTCTTTGTGATGCTTAAACTGTTTAAAAGTTTTTTGTTAATACCTAGTATTACTTTGCATTTTGTAAATGGAAGCAAAAGCTGTAGTTTAAATCATCGTAAAGTTAAAATTATAATTTATCATTAGGGCACTTCGAGTGACCGGTGCGTTCCGTAGGAGATCCCGGAGCTCCTCAAAACGCACTGAGGTTGACCACCAGGGGTTTTAGTGGGTATAAAATCCCACATAACCCAGTCTTTACCCCACGACGGCGGGTTATCTTTCTAAGATTTCCCCCTCATTAAAAAAAGGCCCTTTGACTGAGTTAATTTTGGATTAAGGTTTAAAAAAACTTACATCTATTAGTAGCAACACTATACCAATGTTTCCTTCTGAACAAAACTTTTAATTCATTATACTTCGTTATTCTTAATTTGTATCTTAAAGACTTAAATTTTAAAAAGTTTTTATTTTAGTAATACTAATTTGATATCATGTTTAGAAGAAGATTTAAGATTACTTCTACGAAGTCGAGAAAAAGGATTCCGTCGAAGTATGCAATATCCGGGATTTAAAAAATTCAGCTTGAAAATAATCTCACTCGAGGCTCACCCGGATATCGAGCTACGGATATACTCTATTCCAGAATTTTATATCACTTATATCAATCGCAATGCATGTCGTGAACGTAACCACACTGAAATACACTTTACAAAGTTTGAAAAAGTAAATCCATATCTTTTATATCACGTGACATCGGCTTTTAGCTTTTCAAACATCTTTTTTCTTCCTCTCAGCTCATGTCACATCTTATGACGTTGCCGGCTTCCCGTTCTTTCTTTTCCCTTCGTTTTTTTCTGGACATCGTTTTCTGTTACATAGTTATCCGTTACAACATCTGTTCATTACAGTTTTAGCGACGACTAAATCTAATATAATAAGATTTAAAGCTATATATACACACATAACACACACACACATATATATTTATATATATACACATATACACTTACATAGATATGTATATATATATGAATTGTTTCATTTTATCATGTCAACTATTCGCGTAAATAAAAGAAATCATTATAAATCGTATAATTGAGTATTTATTATGGCGTTTACATTGTCAAATCGTTTAATACACTCAGGAGAACCGTAATCCGTGGCGAATTCAAATTTTTAATTAACGTGCGAAATGAGAAACGTCCGCTTTTGTTGATCGGAGTGTGAAAAGCGAAAAAAAAATGAATCGACTAATAAAATTGGATTAAAACAAAGCTGTGCCGCTGACGGAACAACGATGGGCTTTGTCAGCATTCATTCTTGTTTATTGAGGGCGTGAAATTATTTTCTACACGTACTTTCGGGAATTGTCCCTTTAATATTAAAATTGTTTAGTACAATATTAGCTTTTTTACTATATTACTCTGTAGTAATTAACTGTTAACTTTTCTCCATTGTCAGTTTGTCAATCGATAGAAAAATTAATGATGACGAATGACGAGATAAAAAAGATAAAGTTGTCATTGCTATAACATTTCAAAAAGAAATTGTACACAGGTTGTATGGAATGAAATTGAAAGAAATTCTCTATTTCCTTTTTGTAACTAGTTAAAAATATTTTCACTTATTACAAGTTACTTCCTTACCAAGGAATGTAGAGTAAGTTACTGTTATTTGAAAGAGAGTTTTTTCAATAAAAATAACGAAGTTAGAGCTTATTCTGCGTAGATTTGATAGACAAAACAATTGACGGTAGCTCGAGTAACTTTAGCTTTAGATCCTAATGCAGTTCAGTCTACGACTGACAGTCATTAGGGTAAAACAATCTAAACGTCACCAATTTGTAACGAGGTAATTTTAGTATAAAAAAAGAATACAAAAGATAAAGATTTTAGTAAAGTTTGAACAAAAAAATGTCGCTTAAAAACTGCGGTCGCTAATATTCGAAGCCAGGAAATTTTATGGACACAAGTGGTGGGACTCGTGCAGTCTGAATGAAGCGGTACCGCTGCATTGCAAGATATTCTGCCGCCAAGCAATAGTGTGTAAGCACAGGAACACAATTTCAGTTTAAAGGGCAATGATGCCAGCGTAATTACAGGGCAAAGAGATGGACCATATTATATCTCTGAGAGACCAGCGCAGCATAGAGCCAAGCATGGTCTGTGTGGTGTGATGTTTCTTTTACTATTTAATTTGTTTATGAGGTACGGTTACTATTACGGTTTCATAATTATGCTTCTTCAAATAAGCTTTGTTTCGAGGTAAATTGGAGGGTTTATTCCAGTTCTTAACGTCTGAAACTAAGGGCGAAGGATCTTAAAGTTTATTTCATATTCACCCTACTTATTGTTTTCCTCTGTTTCCTCGAATTACCTTTACCTCCATTTATGCCTTCAGATATTGTAATGGGTTATCCTTTATACATTTTAAATCACTTATTAAAAGCAATTTTCTAATACATCATCAATTTATAATTTACAGATGCAATGAGTAGGTCCAGGTGATCTTGAATTTGCGAAGTTGTTGGACCATAGGGTCACAACACGAGAGCAGAAAAATCAAACTTAAGAGATATGATTTCAAGTAAAAAAATGCTCTAGACAGTGTAGCAACTGCGCATATTTTTTATGACAATAAAACATTAATGGTAGAAAAAAGATACATTTTTAATTTGCCCGTGGTACCATGAGCCCGTGTGGTACTGCTTCGGTCGGACTTTTGCAGAGTCCGACTAGGGCGGTACTGTATTGCCAGATATTCTCCTGCCAAGCAGTAGTATCTAAGCACTACTGTGTTCTCATTTGATAGGCAAT
>DWGO01000955.1:0-10573 GCA_018247635.1 Eurytides dolicaon deicoon | reverse complement strand
TATAAACATCAATTGTCAAATGTCAAATTAAAAAAAATATTTTCTTCCTATTTTGAACACGAGGCGACCACTAGTTAAAATTATAACATTTTCCTTACAAGAATCACAATGAAAATTAAAAAGTATGAAAGCGTCATTTAAGTACGGAAGGAGTTTTTCTTTGAAATTGTGTCCGTAAAAAAATTCATTATAACCGCAACTTTTGTTTCAAACGATTCTATAGTACCTAATCACTAATAGTGTAATAAATACTTATGATCTTGTATACAAACACTTATTTGAAAATTAATTGCTAGGGGACCATATAATAAAATCTCAATTCACAAATTACTGCCCAGAAATAAAATTGCCAATTTTCTCATTCTGTGTTACATTCAGATCATGGCTGGGGCTAAAATAAATTAAGAATACATATCTACTCGTATCTTGCGCTTAAACCATTTTATAATGCCACTTTATCTTATCAATTGTTGTAAACACGTTAAACAGACATTCCTTATATTCGTATTATATTAAGTTGCTCTTTTAAATAATTAATTAGACAACTTGAATTTGGAGCTATTACTCACTTCGTTAATTTTCTCATTTACGACCTTTGTTGTTTAAACTCTTCGGTAATTACTGTTATGATTGAGGTCGCTCTTGAGTAAGATCTTATTAATGACAGTTTATTTGAAATTAACAGTGAAAATACGTTCAGTTTGTGTGCCTTTCACTTCAAAAGAACGCTTTTATCGTTTATCACAGGGAGATTGTCTTTGTTGTTACCTCTTTCTGTAATGACAACTTGACGATTTTGCGGTGTATAATTTAATGTATGATCTCTTATTTTAATTGTAATCTTTTTATTATTTCAGTTTTTCAAAAAGGGTTCAGCCTAATGAAATAATCAAATATATTTTGTTCTATTCTTTTTTTAAATATATTTCTCTTCGAAAAAACTACATGTTTTTTTAAGAGATAAAGTTACGAAAGTAGCACTTGATTACATGTTGCGACACAAGTGCAATAAATATTGCGATACATGTTAAAACACCACACAGAACCCGTTTGGCTCTATGCTGCATTCGTCGCCCAGGAATTTATGACAATTTTATACGATTTTATATCTCTATCTTCCAACTGGAACACAGTAGTGCCTACAAATAATTGTTTTATAGTAGAATATAATGATTTCTTCCATTTACGCGAATACTTCATATTATAAATTGAATTATTTATTTATGGATTTCATCGTATTTATTTAAGTTTTAAATTCCCGACGTTTTTAAAACTTTACAGCAGTCATGCTTACGAGTCATTTTTCGACGTCCTTATAAAAAAAGATTTTTTGCATAAGTGTGTTTAGATCCACGAGTGCATAAAACTCGTAATTTTCATTCTTCGAAATAAAATTTGTAAGAAACATGTCTCGTTTAACGCAAACAATAGTTTATTCTGAAAATAATGCCTAAATGCCATAAAAAAATCTATGACAAAAGAGGTACCAGAACCGGACGTAAACAAAATAACTCCAAGGATCCCCGAACATCGTTAATAGTGAGGAAGGAAGGAAGGAAATAAAATCAACACGCTGTGTAGTGACAAAGATATTTTATTTTTTTCGAGCAATCGGATATATTAATATTAAGAACGAGTAATATTTATATACTATATTATATTGTTCAATAAAACAAAACACACGAGGCTTTGGTACACAAAATAAAAAATTAATACGTTGGCTGTTAATTATCCATAATCAGTCCGACCCACTTCACGTTAAAAAATATAATTTTTATTTCAATTTATACTAAATCTTAAACACAGCGGAATTGGCGTGTACTATGACTGAATTGATATCACTATCATGCATCTGTTTGGATCGATTTTTTGACTAGCAATACCGAGTGTAAAATGAACTTTACGAAAGTATAAAGAAATTGACAGTGTTCTTGTTATATTTTATTCTATTTCAACGAGCACAAAAGTTCCAAATCCAAAATTCTAATGTTAATAAAATCATTGTATCGACCCTTTGTTACTAATCCAAAGGGAAAGCTTTGAGCCATGTAAACGGATGTTTAACCCGATATCGCTTCAAGAGATTTTAATCACATTTTAGAGAACTGAATTTAGTTAAAGGTCATCTAAACACATTTCTCATTGATAGTATTTTATTGTCTTCAATAATTATATAGCTTTCAATTTTGGTGATTGGTTATTTAAATGCATGGTCATATGGTTACCTGTTTAAGGGAAATGATATTTTTTTCTTTAACATTGTTCTTCAGACTGACTTCAAAATAATTATTGTCAGTACAACTAGACCATACAGCGATTTTAACATTTTATTTCATGTAAAACATAAAGTAATTAAATTATTTGTCAATAAAGAGGCGTAATTTGTGAATATTACCTTATTATAAATAAATGGCATCCATTCTTGTAAATTGAGCAAATATATAATATGTATATAATAATGGTAATATAATGATGTAAACTTTAACCTAATTTCGTTTTAATCGGATACCGACCGTTGCTTGACAATAGGATTAGCAAGCACTTGCAACTGAGATCACTAGTAAACGACTCTAAGCAATAACATAAATAAAATTATTGTTTATAATTAGACAATTATATCATTGTCTAATTATAACCTCCTTCTAATTTATATTTGTTAATACGAATATTAGATAAATAAAATATTCATGAGACATTTGTACTTAAATAAGTGAACTCTTGAAGCATGCTGAACTTCATTCGTGGAAATACAAACATGACGCAGAGCGTTAAACTTTTCTACGCTCTGTAGGTATATACTATACATATATACGATAAGCAACAAATGGATACTTTTAATAATAAAATTATTTCCATTTCTGAACCTGTATATATGTAACTTTCAAGATAACGGAACGGAATACTTTTTTCTGAGTGGTACGTAATGGTAGTGGACTCATTTGTAGAGTCCGTCTGGGGAGGTAACACTGCCAGTTTTATTTTACCGCCAAACAGTAGTGCATAAATACAGCTGTGTTTCAGTTTGAAGAACAATAATGCTAGCATAATTACTGGACATAGAGATAGAACATATTAAATCTCTGGGTGATAAGCACAGAGCTGTGCCAGTCTGGTTCTGTATGTCACTGTGTTTTTGAAAAATAAACGTCAAAAGGATACCGTGATTTAGCGATCCACGATACACGTGCGCCGATATACTTGACAGCGTCGTCACACGCTCTAGGCTGTTTTATTCTGTTGTAAACATATAGGTACCGATCACGCCATGGCGCGAATCGTACATAAAATCATCTTACTCTCGAACTTACTTTGCAACGAATAAAAAGGTGATTCTGTAGCCATTAGGAAGTATCAGCGATAGCGTGGCCCTTGAGTCTTGTATAGTTGGGACTCACTCAAATATACCCAAAAAATCATCAGAATCGATACAGCCATTTAAGAGAAATTCAGAAACACATACTCGAATAGAAAAATAAAGTGTATAAAGATATTTTTGCCATTTGCCAGGCTATACGTAACGACGTATAAAAGCTTATTGGAAAACCAATTTTCATCAGAATCCAATGCTTGAATAAAAACAAAATGAATATGTAGTTTCTGAATATTTTTTTTTTAACTACTGAGGACATTTCGGGAAATAGTAGCATATATACATAACATTGCCAGTTATTTTACCTACAATTGGTAAAGTGCACTTATTACTGTAGGCTATCGGTTATAAGGGCAATACAGAGTAATTTCAGAGTAGTGATACACGACTTTGTTAAGTAGTAAGACTGTTTTGGAGTCCATCTGGGGAGGTACAACTGTATATAACTGTATGTTATTCAACCGCCAAATAGTAGTGCGTAAGTACTGCTGTGTTCCGGTTTGAAGGGCAATGATTCTAACGTAATTAACGGGCGTAAAGATAAAACATTTTAGACGTTTGGGTGACGAATAAATATACTACGTCAAGAAGTGCGCCAAGCAGGTTCTGTCCCTGTATTGTTACGGGCAGGCGAGTTCCTTACCATCAGGCGCACGCTTTTGCTCTTCACGTCACTATATTACCCTCTCTAAGTTCAATAATAAAAACTACACGGCTGTTGTACGATGTTAGCCAAGTCACTATGTAATTATAATTATAACTACCAAAGGTTATGACATATGTTTCCACGCAATTTTTTGACTTCCGTTTACATTCACAATATCAACAATATCTTATTAACAACATTATTTCATAACATATATATACTTAATTATACTTGGCCTATTTTTCCTCATAATAAATCAATAAATCGATACTTAATTCCGAAGGATAACAAAATCCTTGTCATGTTTAATGTCAAAGCACCGTTTGAAATAAACATGTACATATGTATGTATATGTGTGTAATTCCCTATTTGCTTTGTGCTTCAAGAAGCGGAAACTTTCCGTTGAATGTACAAAGGACCGTCGTTATTAAATTACGTAACACAACATATTCTTCGCACAAAGTAGGAATTGAATGCCTTTATGTGACACGTATTTATGACAACATCATTCATATTTCATTACTTTTCAATACATCTCTCTCAAGTTGTGAATATTGTAAAAGTGAAAATTGTGGACGTAAACTATGACACCAACCCCCTGAGGAAAAATCAGTTGCATGGTCATCAGTTAACATCAAATATGTTATATATTACCAGTCACTTATTAAAAAAAATCTACATCTTAAAATATATATACATATGTATCTTTATCTACGGTTAATGTGTGAATGCTTGTTAGAACTTCAATCGTAGTAAATATATGAAATATTATTATACATACAAGGTGTGATAAAAAAATGGTGAATGAATTTTTATATAATTATGATTCATTCAGCTACTCTGTAACAAATTTAAAAAAGTAGCAAACTCGATCAGAATCAGATTGTACAGCTAAAAGAGTGACGGTACATACATATTTATTGAATGTGTGCGCATCATGGATTTCGATCGACGTGTTACCATAAAAATCTGAAATGTTACCTTTAAGTGGTAGGACTCTTGCAGAGTCTGACTGGCGCGGTACCACTGCATTGACAGATATCTGCCGCCAAGCAGTAGTGTGTAAGTACTACTTTGTTCCGGTTTGAAGGGCAATGATACCAGTGAAATTTCAGGGCAAAAAGATAGACCATCTAATATCTATGGGTGACGAGCGCAACACAGAGCCAAGCACGCTCTGTGAGGTACTGTGTTGTGATGAGCCGGCGTGACGCTTACCATTACGCGCACGACTTGCTCGTCTCGACACTTTATTTCGATAAAAAAGAGTTTTAGTTTTAAAAAAAGTGCCAAAGAAGCTAATGAAATGTTAGAATAGGAGAAAGTGTACGGTGACAATATGGTGACTCTGAAGACTGTTTACAAGTGGTATGAGCGATTCAAGAGCGGGAATGAATCGGTTGAGGACAAGCAAAGGTCAGAACGTCCTTCGATCCTGGAAACCAACGAATACATGAAAAAGGTGGCAAGAATGGTTTAATCAAACACGCGATTGACGGTTCGAGAGATTGCAGAGGAATTAAACATCTCGTGCAGGTCCGTGCAAAGCATTTTCACCGAAGATTTGCAAATGAGGTGATTCGGTGAAATTTGCTTCCAGACTTTTGAGTGGCTCGTCACTCACAAGGAAAATCTTGTGTGAATTTGCTTGGAATTAAAGGATCGTCTTAATGCCGAACTTCATAGGTAAAATAATAACTGGAGATGAAAGTTGTGTACGGCTATGACGCTAAAATGAAAACGCAGAGTTCCCAATGGAAAACGAGTGATTCTCTAGCGGCTAAAGGCCAATCCGAAAGAAGCCGTCCAGAAGTGCTTCTAATCATGGAATCATCGTTGGGATAAGTGAGATCGGGGTTAAGAGAGATTTTAAAATTTATGTAAACTTTATAATTGGTCGTAATAAAATTATTCAATATATTTTTTATTAGACATCGTATTTTATTTATATTATATTATAAAAATATTTACTAAGTTCTCAATCCACATTAGTCAATTTTTAACTCTAGTTGTTCCCAAATGATAAAACTCTGACTTCCAAAACATCGCTCTTATTCTTTTTGATTTTCTAGCACAAATTTAAATAGTACAAACAAGTTTAATAGAATTCAATCGGAAAACTTAAGGCGGTGATTTTAACACTGCGAGATGCAAAGATTGTATTAGGTACCGGCGTGGTAGATTTAAATCTTACAGCGAAGCGCTCTGGTAATCGAATGCAATGAAAAGAAAAATTTTTCCCGTTAAAGAAATATTTTCCACCTAAATTATATTCTTTCTTCAGTAGTACCTAGCAAGAGTAATGTAAAGTAAATTCATCTAAAATGTCTTCAATATTTACTTTGCAAAATGTTTTTAAAAAAATTCTTTGACGACCGCATTATGCCGATGTCATAGTAAAACCAATATCCTGCTCTCAAATACTGCCGTTAATAAATTTCGTAAAAAACTTTAAATATATTTGGTGTACTTGCCTGTTGATTTTATATGTTTTAATAAAAGTCACATAGTGTAATATCATGATACTTAAGAGTTTACCGGTGCTTTCTGACATTAAAAAAAAACCATATTTGTTACATATTATTTCTATTGTCTTTAATTTCGTTTTTAATTTATTAATAAAAACTCCGTATACAATTCTGCAATAATCACGTTATATTGAATCTAATATGCGGTTACCTTGACAGGGATCTTTAGAGTTTTTAGATAGGACACAGGAATAAAGAAAAATAATAATTTGTAGTCAGCTTTCGATGTAAAAAAAAATTTACAATGTCCGTATTCTCAATATCAACTGAGATGTTTACTCTAATGGTTCTGAGATGATTGCATCTCAGACATGCCGAGACTATATTTATCTAGGAAGATGAATATCTAATTTCGGAAAACTTCCCATATTCTTCAGCCTGCATTCCTTACAGACAATAATGGCAAAAAATCACCTTTAATTTTAATGTTGTATCTGCAGAAAATAATTAAATAAAAAAAAAAAATAATTATCATTAATTTGTCATTAATTGCTGTAATAAAAATGTCAAATTCTGGTCAAGAATATTATTGGCATAAAAATCTAAACCAAATAATTTCCTTGCCTGTATGAAGTATACAGCGATTCTGTGATAAGTTTAAAAATCCGACCAAATTATCCCGTCTTTACTATAATACGAGTACATAGTAAAAAGATGTGTAATAAGCTGAAAAGGAAAATAAAAACGTTCTCTTGTCTTTTAAATTAGATTCTAGGCTCATTCACGTTCGTTGAAACAGCAAGAATGTTTTTACTGAGAACCCAGATATTTTTCTTTATAATTTAATCATAATTTGCAAACTCAGTCTATTTTTTCTAAGACGATTCAGTATAAAAAGGAGCAAGTGGCGTCTGTTGATAATCAACATGCTAAAGTTCGCCCAGAGATGTTGAGGTACGTACACGATAGTGCACGCTACTCGTATACATAGGTATCCTTCATAAATTCCAGTGGAAACATTGCTTTTTAAACCGGGCTACAGTAGCACCTCATTACTGCTTGGTGATAGAATAAACGATCATGTATGTATGCACCTAATGTGGTATTACTCCATATAGACTCTATAACACTATTACCTTGGAAATTCACCGCAGGAGATCAGTGTGCAAGAGGCCTGCGGCTGTGATCTTCCTCCAACCTATTAATCCAAGAATAGACGTGGGGATGCCTTCAATTCTGCCCGTATGGCGCGCTGTGCTCATTACTCTGATGCAGCACTATATGTCGGAACCATTTTTTTTTCATTTTCATTACCAAGAATTAGACCAATTTTTTATTCTATCCCTTTATTAGTCCATTAGTGAAAAACACTAGTTTTCGCTCATTGTTTTTGTTGAGATATTATATGACATAAATTTTAATAAATAAAATTGACATAAAAAATATGTTTGAAATTCATATACATGTGTCAATTATTCGCATTTACCCAATACAATATTAAAAGTGAAAGTATATTCTTTCTTCAGTTTCCTGTTAAATTGTGATACTTCCACAAAATAATTATTAATAACTACATCAATTGTGATAACAAATAAAGGCCAAAAAAATTGTTTTTTTTTACAAGATAAAGGGACGAGCAAGTCGTGCGCCTTATAGTAAGCGTCACGTTTGCCCATAACAACACAGAACCACACAGAGCGTGTTTGTCACGCAGAGATATAAGATGGTCTATCTCTTTACCCTGTAATTTCGCTGGCATCCTTCCCCTTCAAACCGGAACATAGTAGTGCTTACACACTATTGCTTGGCGGCAGAATATCTGGCAATGCAGTGGTACCGCCCCCGTCAGACTCTTCAAGAGTCCTGCCATCGTTAATCTTATTAAATTAAAACATGTCTGGATATTAAACTAAATAACATTCCTTATTTGAATTCTTAAACACCAACTTCTTAAAGATTACTCAAATCAATTCGTCATCGTATGCTTGCAAGTATATGTGTCAGAACATATGTATTAAAAATATATAAAATCACAACCAATTCCGTAAATTCGATTATTAAATTTGAAAACGTCTGTAAAATTCAACTATCATCAAATTTATGCGTCTCTTGCTTTGGTTTCTTAAACGCCACCTCGTGTACCGTAGTAAGACAATATTATCTTGTTTAAAAAATATAGCTAAATGACACACGAACAAACGCCTGTATCGAGTACAATATAGATATATATATAGGTCATAAAAATACTTGCCCCAAGTGAAAAAGGAACCCACTCGCTGCAACTCTAGAGCCAACAGCTTAGCAACGGTGTCCAACGTGTCATCGTTTTATTTAAATGGTGATGAAATTCTGTTAATCACATTACAAATGCTTATGAAAAGTTTGCAAAATAATTACACTCGTTACAGAATGCAAAATAAAAAGTATCTTTTATAAATTTATATTATAAATGCACTTTGCATTTATAACATTAAATACCTTTAATATACTGCTGCTTTCAAAATTATTAAGAGCGTCCATGTTCCTTTCTCTAATCATTGCGTTTGTTTAATGTTTATTTTTTAATCGCTTTTTAATCGCTATATATTTTGGGCTCTAATAAAAATTATTTGTATTTTTTAGAAGCAAATAGCTAACTTTATATTGTAAAGATGTCGTATACAATATAGCCGTTAAATGTCAAAAAGAATTTATTCGCTGTTTTTGTCCCGCTTTATATCATATGAATGTCACCCACAAATGAAAGGGATTTGCCGTCGTTGTGTTGTTTAGCTTCAATAATATGTTATTCTTTCTATGTTTATCTTATCATTTTATTATTTTATAGGTTATTTTCTTTTGAAGAATCAGAACGTTTGTCACTTATTAGACCATTAGTCAAAAACACTAGTTTTCTCTCATTTTTTGTTGAGATATTATATGACATTAATTTTAATAAATAAAATTGACATAAAAAATATGTTTGAAATTCATGTACATGTGTCACTTATTCGCCTTTACCGAATACAATATTAAACATGAAAATATATTCTTTCTCCAGTTTCTTGTGAAATTGTGGTATTTCCACAAAATAACTATTAATAACTACCAAATGTGATATCAAATATGGGACTTAAAAATTGTTATTTTTTATAAGATAAAGAGACGAACAAGTCGTGTGTCTGATGTTAAGCGTCACGTCTGCCCATAACAACACATTACGACACAGAGCGTTGTCACTTATTTTGTAAAAGTAACAGAATAATATACGTGTACAATTTTGAGTTCAGATATTAAATAATGTATAACGTTCATCCAATTTGAATAAAGTACTTAAAAACTTTAATAACCTTTGGAATATGTTCTCGCCAACGGTATTTCAGGACCGATACGACTTAGGGCCTTCAAGAAGAGCGCCTACCTTAAAGGCCGGCAACGCATTTGCAGGTTCTTTGATGCTGAAAATGTCCTTGGGCGGTGGTTATCACTTACTATCAGTTTAGCCACTTGCTTGTTTGCCTCCTATTCCATAAAATAAAAATAATTTTCACACAAAAAAACTACACATGAAAAAACGAAACATTAGGCATAGACGTGTAACATTTTAAAACTGTCATTACGTTCATTAATAGATCGAATTAAGAATACGAATAGAACTGTTGTTATCTTATTTCAATTAAATGAGGTATTTACTCACCAAAAAAAAAATCACCTCTCTATAAACTTATAATATTCTTTTGCATTGTGAAAGAGCCCTAAGATGTTAGGTTTAAAATTCAATGTCTTATAAATACTTATGCTCCGAGTATTATGTTTTTTAGAAAAGAGACCCAATACAAATAAAATACCTTATAACAGATTTCCCATACATTATAAGATATGGTATTTCTATTTCTATTTCTTGCTAATTGTGTAATTTTTCAATAGCGAAACTGCAAACGCTGTTGAATTTTAAAAAGAAAGATTTCTTATCATAAGTTCATCTATCTATACTTATAATAAATCTGTAGAGAGGTCAATTCTGTACATGACATATATTTCCAAAATAACTATCAGGGGGTGATTAGGGATCGATACTGATGCCAAAAATGCAATCAGTAAAATTTTTG
>DWGO01000954.1:0-10574 GCA_018247635.1 Eurytides dolicaon deicoon | reverse complement strand
GATGGTAAGCGTCACGCCTGCCCATAACAACACAGTACCACACAGAGTGTGCTTGGCTCTATGATGCGCTCGTCGCCCAGAGGTGTTAGATGGTTTGTCTCTTTACCCTGTAATTTAATTGGCATGATTGCCCTTCAAACCGGAACACAGTAATGCTTACACACTAACTACTACACTACTTTGCGGCTGAATATCTGGCAATGCAGTGGTACCGCCCCTGTCGGACTCTGCAAGTCACTTAGACACAATTGTTCGTTAATATTTAATTCCTGTACACTGTACACTCACTGTTTATTATAACTAACGGACGATTAAGGAACGTGGAATGGTCCACAATGGTGTATTTTTTTTAAAGTACGCTGCTGGTGGTGTTTTATAAGATGGCCGTGATTTATTTTGTCATTTTGAAATAGAAAACAATTAGCAAATTGTTAAATTAGTTGTTTATATTTAAATTTAAGTTGCAATATGTATATAACATTTTCAATTCGGCATGATTATTTATTCATCGCCAACCTGAACAAATATAAAAGGGGCATTTGTATACATAGTACATCGTTGTAAGACACTATAAATAACACCAAGGTATAATGTCGTTTTAAAATTGGTGCAAATATTTAAATAATTATTGGGTTTTGTCCAATTTTTCTATGGTCTTTTGTATTTCGCCTTTGAAATGATTTTTACAATGTTGTTAAGAGACAATAACGAGACGATCTTTTAAAAATTAAGTTAATTGGTGAAATTGCTTCTTAATTTTTATTTCTATATTAATTTTATACTTATTGCTAATTTAAAACCAAATGTTTTATTTAAATTCTTTTAATTAAATTACGCAATAATAAATAATCACACTTAGCGATACTGGTTAACGTGAGCCTAAAAGGAATAAGCTTAGTAATAATAATGTCTTCCTACGGCGGCCAATCTACAAGAGATTAGCCAACTGCACGGGATATATTATATTGCGCAAGAGTTTGCGCAGACACAGGTGCACTCACTCTTCCTTTACTCTCATTGCCCGATGGGACGGATAGCCGACACGACCGGACATGTCATTAAACTAGCCTGTTAATAACGACTACCCCGAGCCACTGGTAGATGGTGTAGACCGAGACCGACTTTTTACATGCCCATCCGACGCGTGAATCATCTTACTTTTCGGGCAATCGGGTGTTCAGCCCAGCAATCGGGCAATGCCCTAACCCAACTAAGAAACAAAAACACAAAGTTGTTGCCCTCCGCAGGATTCGAACCCACTACTTCCAATTTGTAAAACGCAGGCCTATGTCACTAGGATACGCAGACAATTAAAGCAAGGTTTTATCCAAACGTCATTTTTGCTTTGTATTATACTAACATTTTCATGTCGCGTCTGTAATCGGCTCCGAAATGTAATCAAATATGGTTAAACATAAAGTACATTGCAAAAAATTCAGCAGCATTTTAGGGATTTTATTTTAATTTTAAATTCCCGTGAACGCTCCAAATTGTTTTAGACTGCAAAAGTTTAAAATGGCAATTCGAAACTTTTTTTTTTTGTGACCACCGAAACAAAGAGCTTCTGGGAAGGTTGCTGAAAGCAATTTGTCACGATATCCGCAAAATGCGGAGCGTGGAGCACATATGTTGTAACCAATTCGTTTCCTTTTATCCGCCGATGCCTTAGTGCGATGAAACAATAAGACTTTTGTCACACTCTTACTTTTTATTCCTCCAAATAGATATAAAAAAGCCACGAATGCATTACGAACTATTCTGTGATACCTTTACGTAATATCGTTTTGATTGAGATAAAAACAAAATTGTAAGATGTTCGCACATTAAACATAACAACAGCAATTACATCTTTATTTTGAAGAGAGTTATGCATACCATTGCATAAGACGTAATTTGTATATGTATGTTTCTAGTTTTTCGATCAAGAAAGTGTATCCTGGATATTCTTAATGCAATATACGTATTTTTTTAAGAGAGAAAGTGACGAGACGAGCAAGCCATGCGCCTGATGGTAAACGTCACGCCTACCCATAACAACACAGTACCACGGAGAACGTGCTTGGCTCTGTGCTTTGCTCGTCACCCAGAAATGTTAGATGGTCTATCTCATTGCCCTGTAATTTCGCTGGCATCATTGCCCTTCAAACCGGAACACAGTACTGCTTACAAACTACTGCTTCACATCGGAATATCTGGCAATGCAGTGGTATCTTCCCAGTCGGACTCTGCCCGTCCCCCCACTCCTGCCACTTAGAAAAACATATAAAATAATAGTTTCACTCGTAAAAAATTTTTTTAGTTAATTTACTTCTTTTCTTCGTTACAAGAAAGACGCATTAATTAGTGGAAGCTTCGTATCAAAAAGGATTAGACTGAGATAATTATTTCTTGAATTAAAATTCTTGTCTGCAACATTAATTAAATATAGAGGTTATTAAAATCCTGTAAGCTTCGTGAAACTCAAAACTTCTCACCATCTCGACATTTATTCAACACTGACCTATCAATATATAGTACAATAATCTACTATCATTTTTGTTGTATATTACTGAACGTTCTTTAATTTATTTTATAGTAACTAAGGATCACTAAGGTAAACATTCCACAAAGTTTCTGTTTCAAAATTACGTTAACACGATTTACCGTTAAAAAGATATGATTAGATATTCTTTTTATTTTATTCGTTTTTTGGCTCCGGTGTAAAGTTGGGTTTGCCCTTATTATTTTCCGTCGTCTATATAGCATCCTGCAAAAGTGATTGCAACTTGCAGTAACATGCATAAAATATATTTTTAAGCACAATTTCTAAATCTATCCCATAGATCTTTATGAAAAAAGAATATGCACCTATATACGTCCTTCTCTGTACAGAGGGTATAAGGGCACAGACTGTCACGCTGCACTAGTGTGGGTTGGCGAGACCTTTATGAATCGTTGGGTAAATACTCATGTCCGTTAGCGACCACACAAAGAGTTCTATTGCTCGAATTGCCGTCTGTGTGCACCCCAAAATCCTTCCTGTCGTAAAAAAAAAATAACACCGCACCCGCCCATACGACACAAGTGACCAATAAATCAGACGACGAACGATTTTCGACAACATCTGTAGAACACGCATCATGACCGAAGTCATTTCCATAATATTTTACCATTCCCATAATATAACGATTACATTTACTTATTTAATGGAGCTGTCGCGATTACTCATGATTGCTATTAAAGTCAACAAATTTTATGTTGCCGATTTTATAATTCGTACACGTAGACTACATTTTATTTATTAGATATGTATGTTAAAGTTACCGACGACGATGTCCAGGATCGAGCGAAATGGAGAGAAACAATAAGGAAAGCTGACCCCACCACCTTGTGGGATTTATAGTTAGGAGCAGAGAGAGATATCGACGGCAGAAAGCAATTTTGTCGTATCTCGAATATTACAACTTTGCACCAGAGCCAAAAAACTATTGATTTCGAAATATTTATGTAAAAGTCAATGTCGTATCTAAACCAAAAATAGTCGTAGAAAGATTAAACCAAGACTACTCGATGCGGTATTTTTTCTGATTCGAATGGTGTACAAAACTCCCATTCGATATTTTTCGATATAGGACAAGATCGCTTTCCTGCGTCGATATGTTGCTTTGAGTTTCTTTCAAATTTTTCCTCTTTCTCTTTTAAAATCACTCGTATATGTTTAAGTAAGATTCTTATATTTACAAATGAAATACAATACAATAAACTAGAATGTAAGACTACATGGCGAGATTTACGACGCTGACATTAAAGGCAAGGAGCGTCTGGAGTGGAAATTTCGTTTTATAATCCCCGCCTAAATTAATTTCCTCGCCGAAAGTTGCGAGACAATAATTACAGCCCAGAACTTTTAGCTCGATGCTATCATATTTCGTATGCTCCGTTAAAATTTTTCAAGATACTGTTATTCCGCGATGGTGCATTTATATTTTTTAGTCATCTCGTTTTAAAAAATTCACCTTATAAACTATGTTCATTGATTCTATAAATCATGTTGTTAAATAATGATGGAAAAAATATTATTACATGTAATATCTCAGGGTGATAAGCGCAGCGCAGATGTAAGCAGTTTTTATCGGATGCATTTTGAAATAGTGTGAAGCACTATCTTGCACTGGACTAGCAATTCACCTGCAATTCGGCACGTGTATATATTTATATATGTACTCGTATATGTACATATACGTAAATATACATATACATAAATATATTCTACTCTACTTTAAAAATAAATATTACTGTATTTTATACAGTAATATTTATTTTTGAAATTTTAGCCGGAAACAATGGCAGTTATAATTATAAGACGTAAATGGAAGTTCGAGTTGATTATTGAATTTTATTTTGATATTTACGAAATGAATAATGACGAGTTTAAACAGCAAGAAATAATGCAAAATCGACAAACAGTATTTACAAAAAATAATGCAAAATCTGTTCACAATTTTTCTAAAACTGTGTTTTCAAATTTGCTTTTTCTCTATTCTTAAATCTTGGCAATATTTTGTTCCACTGAGTCCACTCGTCAGCTAATGGCGTAATCATACGAAAGGTTGGCAAAGTGCTTTCAGAAAGAAGCGTTCTCGATGCAAAACGCCTGCTTGCTATTGCACAGAGTATTGTATTTTCCTTTACCTTTGTTTTTGTTTTTATACTCAGTTTGCAATCTCTATTATGTAAGAGGGAAACTAATACATGTACATTAACAGGTGGTCAACTTATGTTATACAATTTGTTAACAGTTTTCTATTTTTTAAGAATTTTGAATTTGAATTTAAAACCTCATACTATTTAACGCGTGATAAAATAGGGCGTATAGTGTTAATTTTATTTATATTTTAATAAACAAAAATTAATTGTTTTATATTCATTGATCAATTCATATGTACAATCATACTATTCATGATAAAAATAATTAGTTACAGAAAGAAATGAAGTTCAAGGATGTGATTTTTTTTAACAATAATGAGGCCCCTAGTAGTCACATATTTCATAATTACCATAAATGATAAAATGCAAATAAAATACATATAACATATCACGTAATTTTCGGAAATGTCGTGATGGGTTATCGTGTCTTCAGAAGATTCATGAGTCGTAAGATATTTTATATTGCCATAAAACGTACAGCGAAAATTTCGCAGCTCGTTGTAAAATAAAATTATTTGTCCTTATTTATAAATTATTCATAATATAAATAAACATATACATGAGAATTTACTTCTTGTTTGATTTTACTTTGATTTACATAAAAAAGATAAGTACGTGTAGGACTAAAAAATGATAAAATTTTATAATAAAATATATATTTTAATCCATGTTTTTAGTTTAATTGTGCTGTTATCAAAGCAATGAACGTCACTAATACGCAACAAGTCTTCGATATGGAGAAGAAGCAGTGCGTAGCCCACAGCATTGTAGGACACCAGCATTGGTGCGTGCGCAGTCTACTACGACCCTAATGCTCCGATCCGTGAGATAACTGGTAATCCAATCACATAATTTCTCAGGAAGCCCAAAGAATGTGATCTTGGAGAGCGCTTTGTGCCAACTTTGCTACAACCAAACTACGTGCAGGTGGATGGTAGAGCAGCAATTTGGCCCCTCTCAAAATAAGTGGGGCAGCCGGAGCACCCGTTCTTTTATGCTCGGTGGAGTATTCTCCAAACATCTGGGGTATTACTACCCATTAATAGCATTTATAACAAAATAACATTTTTTTTTATATGCTGCCATTATTTTATAAATTGACAACAACCACCTCAGTCACCGAAGGAAACCCGGAAGCACAAACATTTCTAATTCACTCCGATTTTCTGCGGGGTGATGGTACTTATCGACTCCGAACCGACCATTCAGCGGCAGTGGAAGCTGCTATGTGGCTCTGCCGTCGTAACATAAAGTTATTAAATCATTTAAAAATTGTCGGGCGTTAAATGCTTAAGGTGTTTTCTAGCTTAAAAGCGAAATGTGAAATGTATTTTAATTATTTTTACGGAAACGTCTGTTTATATTAGAGCGATAAGTAAACCCTAGGGGTGAGCGCACTTAACTGCATTATTTTCCTCATCTGATTCTAATTGCGATAGCGTCCCACCGTATAAGTCCGGCAATTGGATTAAGCGCTAACATATAGTTACGACTGTAATTAATAAGGCTTTAGTTAGGTATCTATAATTTCGGAACTTTACGCCGCTTTATTGTTTAAAAAATAAAAAAAAGTATATTGGAAAACTAAAAAGCTTTCGTCTTCACACGTTCGGCAATATCAATGCCCTCTTTTGACGACTAGTTATACTAATAATTATAAGCTTTTTTTCTAGGGCGCGTTTAAATAAAAAAATAACTAACTAAAAACTAATAACTAACTAAAAATACTGAGTCATATGTTGGGATAAAAATCAAATGACACAAGTGAAGCGTGATTTCTGCAAATACTACGTATTTATGATTATATTTATTTTCAATGCAGTGGGTGCCTTACCAGATGGATCCTACAAAAGAGGCCTACCACTTATAAAAAAAGACATCTTATCCAACAATGAACATTGTTCATGGTTGGTAACCGATCAGCTTAATATGAAAACAGCAACATTTAATAATTAAAATACAAAATACTGCTTTATAAAAACATATAATAGTTGCAATGTCATACTTATCACGGAAACGTGGTTAGAAGAAGGGATATACAAAGGTAACAATCGCTACGATGTTTTTCTACGCGATCGTAACTTAAGTACATAAATTAAGAAACCGGGTGGCGGAGTTTTGATACGCGCGAAACAGTCATTGCAAGCGCAGGTGCGTCCCGATTGGGAGAGCGACGGCGTTGAGTGTGTCTGGGCCAACGTGCCGCCGAGCTAGATCGGGGCAACCAGCCCTTGCGTCTCGCAGGGTTCACTCGTACGCATAATGACATCTTGTCCCAGGAATAATTTTATTATTGCCGGCGATTTTAACCTTCCTAGCGTATCGTGATCGGCGGCGGGACCGACGCTTTAAAAAAATTGAGTACGCTTGTAGCACTTGGTCGCCTTGTTACAGTGTTCATATTAATAGAATTGATCCACTACAAAAGAAAATTATCAAATCGTTAAGTTCTTAAGACCATAAAACGGGTATAAAATGGATTGGACACTTTAGAACAAAGGCGTAGGCAAAACGATATCGTGCTTCTCCATAATATTTTTTCTAGCAAAATTGGTCGCAGTGAACTTCTGTCTATCGTACCTCTCTGTGCCCTCAGATTAAACTCGGCACTCCCCTACTTCATATTACATGTGTCCTACGTTAACACAAACTATTCTCAAAACTCTGTCTTATGTCAGTCGTCAGCTCGCACATACAATAAAAAATATTTCCAATTTATATCTATTTCATCTGTCTAAGAGTGCTTCAAAATTTGAAATTAAAAAATTGTATCATGCTAATACTTCCTAGTAGATATATTCTCAATGTAAGTATCATGCTACTTTTTTTTTAAGAGACAATGACGAGACGAGCAAGTCGTGCATCTGATAGTAAGCGTCACACCTAACATAATGCGCGTCACGTCACCCCGTCATAACAACACAGTACCACATATACCGTACTTGGCTCTGTGCTGCGCTCGTCACCCAGAGATATAGAATGGTCTATCTCTTTCCCCTGTAGTTAAACAGGCATCATTGCCCGTGTAACCTGATCACAGTATTGCTTACACACCACTGCTTGGCGGCAGAATATGGCAATGCAGTGGTATCGCCCCAGTCGTACTCTGCAATAGCCCTGCCTCTTAGAAAAGTTTAAGACAAGTGTAAAACTTATTTGAATTTGCTTCATTATTCGAAAGCCGTTCATATTTTCTGTTGTATAACCTCTTAGTGAGGTGCAATAAATTTAAATTCGATTACAACTTGAGTCGTGAACACGTTTCAAACGATTTTACACGTTGAATTCACATACGCTAGAAAGAGGAAAATTGAAACGGGAAATTGTAGCTCTTTAGCGCATATTGTACATCAAAGCATTCAGAATTTACTTCATCTTAATTTCACTTATGCTTACTGTATATGTTACTGCAAAGTGCATTGAAATTGAACTAAAGTGGTCTGTGAAGTGAAATTAAAAGATATTACTTATTTAAGTGAAATAATTTTATATTATTATCTGCTTAAGTAATTTTAGATTTGTTGAAAATAATCCTTTGAAATAATGTCCCATTTTCTATCAGGTCAGGTTTGACGTTAACTTAGTTTGCATTTTAAATTAGAAATAAATTGAAATTAAATATCATTAACTGTAAACATGCATTTAAAATTGAAAGTAAAAAAAAGTGTTTGTGTATTTTTAAATAAAAGATATTTACGGGTTTTATCACATTTTAATTTTACTTTTTCCCCGACGTTTCGAATGCTTTCATGGTTACGAAAGGGTCAATTTATTAACGATGTTTTTTATTTAACGAAAGGGACTACTTTTCTGTATATTTTATTTTAACGTGGTTTTTAATTAGACAAGAACGATGCTATTTTAAGTTTACCGATTGTGTGAACCTCATATGAAACGACTATTTTACCTATAATATCGCGTTTTATTCTTAATTTAAAATCTCGGGTTTTCTAAGATCGTTCTTTGACTGATGAATAAAGTGCAAAGAAAAATCCGTAAAATTGTTTCATTTTACAATGTTTTCTATTATTTACGTTATTCCGCGATTAAGTTAATCATGTATTTATTTTTATATTAGCTGTCATGGTTTGGATTTCCTTTTCTAATTATTTCACGTATTTCATTGCTTATTATTCCAAAGGTAATTTTACTTTAGTACACTGCGCCCAGAACTAAGCATGATCAGCTTTGAGCTGTACAAAGATTGTAATGAATTATCTGTATTAAATCATATATTAAATAAAACAAAGTTCTTTCACACACAGTTATTCTACTAGCAAGCAGTAACGTGTAACCGCTACTGTGCTTCTGTTTGAAAGCGAATGTTGTCAGCGTAATTATTGGGATACAGATGTTAAATCTTAAATATCTGGGTGTTCTGTGTAGTACTGTATTGCTATAGGCAGGCGCGTCGTTTACAATCAGACACACGGCTTGATTGTCTAGGTAAAAAATACCACAATATTCGTCACATGGCAAGGACAACTGCTGATATGAGGAAGAGGAGCCTTTGAATTTATTTGTTTAATGGTACAATAAATCTCGATATATTCGCTCGAGAATTAGCATCGAAAAGCTTATAATATTTCAGACTATGATTTAAGTTATTTACGCCAGGTTTATTTCATTTTGTATTTGCAGCATGATAATTTTATTTTAACTTTCCTAATAAGGTTTATGATTTCTGCAGTATGTAAACATGATCAATCCAAATTCAAATTTCATATAGTGTAAAAACCATGCATTTATGTATAACATAAGGTTTGTTAAACGTTGATAGCGCTTACCAACAGCCTATACAAATTCAGACATATATACATTTTTATCTCACGTTCTACGAAATACACCGGTGCCGCGGTATAACAACTTTTGAACGGAATAATATTCAAGCAGGATGCGCGTTCATGATTCCTTCGACATTGCGATAGTCCTTGCAACGACAACTTGCCTTCAGGTGAAATATTAACCTTCTCATCCGAAAAAAATCCATCTACAATTATTTCCAAAATCATTTGTTTTGCGTTTCATGCTATCTACGAAAAAACATGTTGCGACGGCAAGACGACAATAGGACGTCAAGTTTACGATATGTACACGTACCGTTTTTATTGTGGCCCCGAACAAAACGGGCAGTACTACTTGCTAAAACTAAAGCTAAAGCCTTGCTTAGAATATAGACGACATTGAGTATTATTTTATCTTAGGAGACATAAAAGTTATTTCAATACAACGAAAATGCGTGTTAGTGAAAATTACTTATATTTAGGACTTGGGTTATTTGTGTTATTCGTATGTATTTTATTGTGATTTTTTAGTGTTTAAAGCCATTAGAAATATTAATTTGAAACTAATTTACAAAAATTCATTTATTTATATGTAAGTGTGACAAAATAAAGTAACGATACTTAATCGTTTGAACGTCCCTGACCGTTTAAAGTTAAAGACTCTGTTCCACCCACACTGTGACTTTCTAAATACGGTGTAAATAAAAAAAAGAAAGCATTTTGTGTGCAGTGCGTGACGAAGTTTCTATTCGGGCTAAATTTTTTCACGTGACCCGTACAATAATTTGCTGCCTGAAAATATAAACTATGTTAGTTCTCTTATTACAAAAATAAGGTTTTTAACTAGTATTGGTTTTAATTTGTTTTTTTTTTTTTTATAATTAAAGACATCGTCGTCAGCTACCATTCAATCTGTCAGATGACATTATAGAATTATTAAGTTTGAGTAAATATCTTTATATCGACCATGGAATATGTTAAAAAAAAACACCAAAATTAGCATTTTCATTTCATCATTTATATTTAAAATTAACGACCCGTTGTTAGTCGAATCGGCATGCATCAATTGAACAATGACGAATACTGAACGAGTCGGTCATTTAG
>DWGO01000953.1:0-10576 GCA_018247635.1 Eurytides dolicaon deicoon | reverse complement strand
GTATTACCGCTGTGGGACCTATAAAGGCACGCGTAGATACTTGGATGGTCTTCCCTATCCACACACAGCCATAAAATGGACAGTTCCCTACCTTCAAGAGTGCCGAAGCGACGAGAACGGACTTCCTCCATGACATACACACATACTCCGGCCCGAGGTACAAAGGTATGTTCTAACCTGTAGCCCGTCTAAGCGAAAAAGGATGTGTATCGTCAGGAGAGAAAATTTGATTCTCAGTTAAAAATACTAAGGCCGGCTTTGCCGTCTCTAGGTGATAATGGTGGACGGCATTGAGGTTGGAATGAAGTCCCCTGATATTGCAAAACATCACGTGGTAAGGGGTGCCGAAGTAATCCTGCTACGTTTGCCTTGAGCAAATGGTGCTAAGAGCAGCTATGTGATCCAGAATAATAATATTCAAGATTACTTTTAAAAGAACCTTAAAATACCTGTCATTTCTTCGTCAATATCTGAAATTGAATCTTGCAACAATAATGGCTTGAATTCGGGGTCTACCACGCTATCATCATTATGATCCATTCCACCTTCACTGTCTTCACTATTATAAAGATAATCAACAATCAATTTATTATCGTTATCACTAAAGCGCCGGTATAGACATTCTAACAAAAATAAAGCCATTTTGTATTCACTGTTTCACAATTTTTTTTACATCTTTTACGCAATTTAATTGTATAAAAAAAGACGAATAAATGTTGCGTTTAGGTTTAAATAAATCAAAAGTGTATTTTTAAAACGATAATTTATTGATTTAACCGCAATATATTAGTATATGTACAATAAAGTTGTCAACAAAATGCAAATGGAGAGCCAAGTATTAAGTAAACCAACCGATTTATACTTGTATAGACAGATGTATGAACTATAGAAATCAATGTTGGTGAACTTACTTCTAAATGATATAAAAGATAGCTTCTCAAAATACTTCAAACACTACAAAACTAACTTGTGTCTTAAGTTAAGTATAGCTTCCAATCACTATCATATGCACGTAAATCACTATGAAAAGAACACATTTCAAATTAAAATACTGAATTGACAACAAACGCTGAAATATCAAAATTGCTTTTAGTTCACTATGTTAATATTACACACTATTATTTACACTAAGACTAAGTCAGGAATACCAACATGCTCATTATAACTCAAATTTGCTCAAAGATTTATCATAAGTTATTGTTATCATTTCATAGAATCAAATCTACTACAACTCTAGTTTCATTGTAATTGCTAACAGCTTAAGTTATAACAAGGAGACAGTTTTGGCCAAGATGAATTCATAATTTTGGGTTAAAAAGGTATCTGTTATAACGAGTAAAGTGATGATGAATATGAAAATCTTTGTCAAATTCATGCCAGTACAATTACACGTTCATTAAGCATACACGCAACAATATACTTGTACTTTATTTTACATAGGTATTATACAAATAATCTACAATAACTATATTATAACAGTCAATTATACAACAAGATGACATTTCTAATTACTGGAAGTACATCAGACCTTTGAGTGTAACAAAAAAAAATTGTGTTTCGACTAAGAAGTCATGAATTTCTTACATTTTGTATTTTGAGTATAGGCTGCAGTAAGAGATCTCTTTAAAAAGGCACATTTTAAGCAGTCTTAAAGCATATAAGATGAAAAATATGTATAAGAATCTAACAACTTGTTGAAAAATAGAAGACATTGTCAACACTGCTAAAATAATAGTGTAAGACAATGCTTATTATTGTATAATGAGCATCCTGACCATGTTTCATAATATCTAAACAACAAAAATTATTAAAGTAGAAATAAAAAAAAGGAAATCTGTTCGAGTGCCATATGGCTCTCTCTGAAATTAACTTAAGAAACTTAAAATGCCATAACTATTATTTGAGTTGCAGTTCTTCATAAAAATTCGTGTTATTATTAGCGGGAGATAATAGACATATTGTCTATGAAACATAGATGGTAATTTAAATTATAATAAAAAAAAAACTGGAGCAGCCATTGCATCGTTAAAATAAAAAACGTAAATTTTAACTGAAACAAGTCAACATTTAAAATAAAACGTTTATGTATACTTTATAACATGCTGTGTCAAGACACAAAACTAATATTACCAGTCGTTAAGAAATACACTTAATAATTTTAAAGTTGCTATTTCAATAAAGGAACGCAAGAGTTTGAATGTACATAACTCATAATGCGAGACTGCGTTTCTAAAGCTATTAGGGGATGATAAGGCTGCTGAAGTACATTCACCGAAATGCAATCCCATATTACTAGTCAGCGCAATGCTAAATATAGGCAATGGTGCTGGTGTAATATTCATGAATCCGGCGGAATTTCCCACTCCGCCAATCCACGTTCAACTAACTCTCTATTTAAAAATATTACTTGCTGAAAAAGAAAAAGAAAATTAAGTTATTGCCACAAAATACATATGTTTGTGTCAATCAAATAAAGACATATGTCAGTGTATTTGTTCCCAGTAATCAGTATTTTAAGTAACACAATATAAACACTTCAAAATAAATACAAAGTAATATTTATTGGATGGTTGCTTTTCATTCTATATTTATCTGCTATCAGTCACAGTGTAACACAAGAAGACAAAATATGAAATTTGTTTAATTTAACTCACCTGTGGATTAAGTGTAAGATAGAGATGTACAAGTGGTAAGCCTGCTTCGTCATAGCCAGCGACTTGTGCGTGAAGCAATTGCCCTGCTGTCAGTCCTGCCATTATGCGTAATGCTTCACTACTCCATTCAATTTCTACAATTTAATTTTGTTGATTAGATATTAAAAGATTGAAAATTCAAACAATGTGGCATAACCAATACATGGATATAAAACACCTTTAAAAAGAATAAACAATCATTGAATGCTGTTTTACACTAGTCATAAGTACAGTGCAGCTGTCAGTATAAAACAAGAATGCAGGAAGAACTATTTTCATGCATCTAAAACATTCGTATTTATGCAAACTATTAAATCAATTTCAACATAAAGTAATAAATACTATATACTAATATTATTCTTTCCATTAAATTTGCTACTAAGATATGCCAGATGTGGTGATACTGTAATGCAGTAGTTAATTCAGAATCAAGCCTTAAAAATAAAAATGATTTGAGAATTTCAATTTAAACTAATATCTATTTCAAAGTTGTAATTAATATGAATATTTTCTGCATGAATATTTCAATATTTAATGTTATAAATTTAAAATATGTATGTCAATATTTTAGATTTATAAAATTAAATATTTGACTACACAAATATAATTTGCGTACAAACAATATGGAAAGGTGGACAGAATAACACAATGAATAAGGAAGTCCTATAGAAGAAAGGCCAGCATGAAAATGGAAAGAAAAAAATGGAGTGTAATATAATTTTAATATTAACCATTATTTGCTGGTTTGACAAATGCCAAAAGTGCTTCTGTTGCCTGGAAGGGCAGAGTCATAAAATCTGACCGAATCTGTTTTAGCTGGTCATTATCAACAGTGAGATATCCACCAAAATCCACCAGCTTTACTACCGATGTGTCATTTTCTTCTGAAGTTGAGATCACTTGTGCACGGTACCAGTTATTTTCTGTAGGTGCTGCACAGATTGAGCCCTCTGTGGATATATAAACAATTTATATAAAAATTTCGTCAGTGATCATAAATAATACTTTGACAGATATTATGTTTATAACTTTTTATTATTATTTTTATATTCTGTCCAGTTTGCTATTAATGACTAAAATATGGCTTTATTGCCATTTGTTTTAAATCCTTTAATAATCAAATAATGAAATATCTCAAGGATGAACGTTGGAAAACTAAAAACATGATGTTTTCATTGTCTATGTTGGCATTGACCTGTTCAAAATAGCATCAACCATCAAAAAACATGATTTAAAACAACCATCATTAAACAAATATATATTTAATCTGTATAATAAATTCATTTGAAAAACTATCAATAATACTACAAGTTTGTTTTGTGTAATCATTGCCTAAAACATTGATCAAGTACAGCAGTTGTACATATTTTAAATATATTTCTATCATATGCATTAATGTTGCATATAAAGTTTAATTTTATTTAAATCGCTACCTACATTATTAATGATGTTAAAAAATGGTGAAGAAACAGCATATAATTATGTATGTTACAAAATCACTAAACTTAAGGTTGGTATTTGCAAATGTCAAGGTTACCTTTCACTGGGCGCGGCAGAGAGGGTACGTCCGGATTTTGGTACGTAGCCGCCATAAGCCGGTGCAAGGCGTGCAACGAAGGGAAGGTCGGGTGCAACGGTTGTTGTAGGAAAAAGTGACCCGCACTCACCAAACATGTCATTATGGTGTCATTGTTAACAGATTCCACAAGCTGCAACTGATAAATTAAGCATACAACATTCGAAAATTTACTCCATTCCTAACCATTAATTGTGAAAGCAAATATAAATACTGTAAGCTGGAAATATTTTTTATTATGTTTGGACCGGACTAATTGACATTAAAAAGAAAATAACATTACTATTGTGTGTGTTTCATTGGCAAAAGCAGATAATGAATATGTAGTAGTATGTGTCGATGTTTGTACAAGTACTCAGTATCGTAAATTATGAAAATGTTATTCCAAAATATAAAAAGAAACAGAATATATAATGTGTTGGAAGTAACAAAAGATTAAATTTTAAGTTAAAAATAACAAATTCCGAAAAAAAAATAAAATTAGCTTAATTTTATAAAAATTTATAGTATTTATGTAATTATAAGAAACTTATTGGAATAATGCCTGATTTGATACAATTCTATTGATCACAGTAACTTTGGTTTTAATAATTAAAATATACATAAAATAACAGCCACAAATATGGAAAATAGTTGCAAGTCTAAAATTATATATATTATGTTTTAAATGCTATAGGTGTTTGATAACTGTTTCAACTAAGTGTCCCATCGATTCATCAACTGTAATAGTAAGGATAACAATTGCTATATTTGACCCTATAATTAGAATCATTGATTTTTTTATTTCATGATTAACACAGATATAAACTACAAAACTGTATTACAAAATACATATCAATACCTTAATTTGCAAAACAAATAACTCCACTATTGGTCAAAAATGGCTTTTTGATACTAGAAGAAAGTCTGTCTAGTCTAGTCTCTGTTTTTGTATTGATGTTGAATTTATAACCTATTTAACCTTTATGCCATACATCATAACCATTTTGTCATACAAATGTGCCCTAATGTAGACAAGTAATTTAATAAAATATTTAAAGATAATCCAAAATGTAAAAGTAACTTGTCTTTAAGGATTGTACATGAAAGTTTTCCAAGCAAATTGATATGGTTTAACACTTAATTATTTATAAAAATTACTTACTTGAAGAAATTCTGGTACTAAAGGTGCTAATTTCTGATATAATTCTGCACTTATTTCTTGAATTGTAAAGTTGGGGAACCTTTTTTCAGGAAATTTATCTTTAATCATGTCTAAAGCTGCTTCAATTTCATTTTGAGTTCCTAAAAATATGAAATGTAAATATATATTCTTCACTCAGCAATAGAATAAAAAAAAAAGTAGTAAAATAAAATGGTCACCTTCTACTGCACAAATTTTTTGTTTAACAGAATCAGGATGTCTTCTAACATAAACACTAGCCCCAGTTTTTGCTTTAATTTGATTAACAAATGATCCATGTTTGCCTATTAAGAGACCAACCAGGGTCTGAGGAATTATAAATTGATGTATTCTAAGACCAGCGTCAGGAGCAACCATGGTAACTGGAGGTGGGCTAGCAGCTTCTGAACACCCTTTACCACTGTCACTTGACCCCTAAAAATAAAAGTTTGAATAGAAAAGAGCATTGAGTCTTTTGTAAATTTCAATATTAATTGAAATAAAAAGCTGCGAAACAACTTTCAGTATACAAACCTCACTATGACTATCTGAAAAGTGACACATTGAAGGACTAGCTAATAATGGATCTACTGGACTATGATTTGCTGAATCCCTCTCTGAAATTCTTCTAGTCTGTTGAGATGAGTATGTATTGCTACTTTCATTACTCTCACTAGGATTATTTTTAACATTACTATCAACATCTTCATCATTGCTATTATCATGATTTATATTAAGATCTTCAGTATTAGAAACAATACTAAGTTCATGTACATTTTCATCATTTGGCCCATCCTGCTGTGGAATATCTCCAACAGATTCTTCATTAGTTTGTCTTGTTGTGATAAAATTGCTGATATCCATTTTTAGGTCAAGAGTCTTATCACTTATATTGCAAGTCATTTCAGTTTTTAATGGTGAAAATTTGTGTGATGTAGATTCAATAGTGGTAATGGGTGATCTCCTTTGTGTAGAAGAAACATAAGTACTACAATTAACAATTTGGTTTTCTGCTTCCACTGAAAATTTCTTTTCCTTTTCTAATGACTTCTTTCTTATTATCTTCTCTATTTCCAAGTCAACTTCTTCATCAGTCAATTCTAAAGAAGATCTCTGTGATGCACTTCCCTTAGAGATAATGTCAATTGGAGCAGATTTTATGATTGAACGTTCTGCTTTCCCTAAAGGTGATGCTCTATTTAGTTCAGCCTGAGCATTCAAAGCTTCTGCTAATTCCTCCTTTAAACTTTTTATTCTTTCTCTTCCTCCTGGGTCAGATTTGGCATACTCCCTCTTTTTCTTGAACCAAAATATACCAATTAACACTGCTATTGATGGTACTGACCACATAAGCAGTTGACGACAAGGTGCCATTGTAATGAGCCACTTTTACCAGAAACCTGAAAAATATTTATTCATCTTAATTAAACAGAATTTCATAAAGAAATTAAAATATTTTAATAGTGAAAGAAATATTGCAGGTGCTTCTTTTTCCTGACAAAAATTTTCCAATAGATTTTATTTAATATGTGAACATTTTGATCTTTAGTATCCTCACAGTAATGTTATAAATAATCGCATCTCTCAATATGCAACAACCAGCAAAATCGAAAATAAATGTAATAAAGAAAAGTAGAAAAAAGGTAGAAACATAAAGTATGTATTGTTTACGCAAGCAAATTATTATCACAACAAAAGTCACATGTTTTTCCGAACGCCTAATCTAGGTTATTATAGTTTAGCAAAAATATAAATAGTACACATTAAAAATTAATATTATATTTAGAATAACATTTTGCACACTTACGAACCATTTTAAAAGCGGGAAAGAAAAAAAATGTTAAAATTTGTATATGGTGCCTATATAAAGGCAAGTTAAGGAAATGAACTAATTAAATCTACTATCACTTTAATCACGATTATTCCTTGACAGTTAAAAGACACGTATACAGCACTTTCTCAATAAGAGTAATACAGCCATGTGCTTTCAGTCTTTCCATATGTATACGTAATACGTTGTCCGGTGAGGGTCACGAGCCGAAAAAAAACCTTCACGGACAACACGTAAGCAGCACACATGAAATTATAAAATGAATGGTTACGCAATTATGGGATGTCATTTTTAACTAAAACACATTGCGATTTGTATGTGAATGTACAGCAATGGATAACCCAAGCGTAAATCATGATATAAAACAGTAATAAAATTGGGTGATAGAAAGGTCGAACCCATGTTCCAAATCTGGTTTAACTTGCCGGTATACACAATAACTTCAAACTTACGTTAGTATCCAATTAAAAATGATGGCACTTTTATATGACAAATTGAAAAGGAATTGAGTAAGTTTACTATTTGATACTAATAACTTAAAAATTTTGTCTAAAATTGAAAATCTAATAATCCACGTGCTCACAATGTTTTCTACCGAAGCACAACAAAATTCAATATGGCGATGTATAATACATACAAGTTGGTTGGCAACATTTTGGAGAAAAAACCATAGAGTAATTTTTAAAGTTAATCAAATTTTGTACGTGAAAAAAAAAACGAGCTTACCAAGTCTTTTCATGACACCAGCAATTATAAAAATACTTTTAATGAGCGATAATTTCTGAATGAATTGTAAAAAGATTTAAAAATGTTGAAAATATAAAAATACATCACTTGCAATTTTTAATTTTAGAGGGTTTTAACTACCAATAAAACTTAATTAAAAATTATTTTTCCAACGATATCCGGAATCCATCTTGAGTTTAGCATGTCTATATTTCCTAGTTTTACCCAACATCTCTTCCCTTCGGCCCCTGACGTTACCGTCGCCTAGTCTATGGTGCGTCCGGTGGGGCGCCAGGATCGCGGGGCGCCATTTTATTCATTATACTAGTGACCGACCGAAATTTCGGTTTCGGTTTTGGTTTCGGCCAGTTTCGGCCAAAAAATCTAGTTTCGGCCGTGGTTTCGGTTTCGGCCAAAAAATGGCCGAAAGTTTCGGCCGCGCCGAAACTTGAGTGTTCGTGAATCATCGTGCCTCTTTCGACAAACTTCGATAATTTCTGATATTAATATCAGAATTTGATATATTATGTTAATATCAGAGATTGCTTAAGCAAAATTTACAGAAATGGTTAACGAATGGAATTGAAAACGCAAAATTTTTCTGGTCCTACGTGACAATGCAGCGAACATGGTTTGCACGATTTGTGGTAAATATGAATCTGTAGGTCGTATCGCACAAACGCTGCAGTTGGTGATAAAACAAGGACTATTTTCAGATAAAACCAAAGGCAGCAAAAATGCAGAATAATCGTAGGCCATTTTTACCACAGTGGGCCAGCAACCACAAAAACCAACAGAATGTTAAAAACAATGCGGATTGCCAGAACACACTTCGGTGCAAGATATTGATGTGAGCTGAAATAGCATGTACTTAATTTTACAAAAGCTTTTGGAGCAAAGAAATGCAATTAACTTGTACAGTGTGGAGAATGACACTTTTTTTTCTAAGAAATGGAATGTTATAAAGAACATAACAGAGGTTTTGAAGTTTTTTTAGTATGTCAAAGTTGATTTATCATTTGGTGATGCAAGCACATCAATAGTGATACCCCTGATATCATTATTAAATCGCAAATTACAATAATGATTATTTCTATTTACGCGAATACTTGACATTATAAAATAAAACTATTTACGGATTTTATCGCGTTTATTTTAAATTTTTAATTTCCCGACGTTTCAAACACTTTACAGCGTTCATGGTCACGGGCCGGACTGAAGGTGGTAGATGTCCAACTGTCAATGTCAAGCACGGTTATCTACATCTCAAAATATAAATTTTTGGTCCGATCTGATCACTTTCAGATTGATTTTGTCGTACGTGTAATTGACTTTAGGTCTTCTCTAATATTTTTTACTTAAATGTGTCTAAAATTTGATATACAGAGTCTGACTGGAATGGTACCACCGCATTGCCAGATATTCTGTCGCCAAGCACTGCTATGTTTCGGTTTGAAGGGCAATGATGCCAGCATAATTACAGGGCAAAGAGATAGACCATCTCATATCTCGGGGTGACGAGCGCAGCACAGAGCCATGCACGCTTTGTGTGGTACTGTGTTGTTATGGGCAGGCGTGACGCTTACCATCGGGCGCACGACTTGCTCGTCTCGTCATGTTATCCAGTAAAAAAAGCTTCAGTGTATTTTGAATAATTTAAAAAATAAGTAAAGTCAAATTTTATACAGAGGCGACTAAAATATTTTCAGTGCAAATGTATGCACATATATATTGATTTAAATATCGCCTACGCCTTATAGTTAGTTATATGGTTGAGTTTTATTTTTTTTTGTTAACTACGCAGCGTTTGATTACAAATAGCATTAACAAGTACTTCATTATTAAGTAAACGTTAATAAGTGTAGCTCATACATAAAGTAAAACATTAATTACATAAGCACAAAGCGAGTTAGTCATTATTTTGATCGATCGTTAGTAGAAGAATATCCAACTCGTGGAAACTTAGCATTTCCACGGATTCGGCGATCCGACGTAGCTTTATATACCCGCATAAGCTGGAAGCGACAACGTCATTATATACAGATACAGATATAGTAGAAGAAACGGTCGGAGGCGTAACGTCACACCTTCTGCCACTGTGTGCAATAAATAATTCATAACAAACGCCCGTTAGCAGAATCTTTATAATCTGAAAGCGAGCACGATTCGTGTCACGGTCTAATTGACACCGCCGCTAATACCGTCGGACATGTTCGAGGAGCTGACCGCTTTAGTCTTCAAAAACTGTAAAGTTGAGTTTATTAAACCAAATAATGGTACTGTGTGGTTACGGGCAGGCGTGACGCTTATCATCAGGCGCACGACTTGCTCGTCTCGTTTTATCTCGTACAAAAAAAATGAAATACAGACGCAGCTATAATAGAGGAAAATTAAATATTACAGCTTCAGTTAGTAACACTAAATAGAGGTAATTTCTCTAACCAAAGGATGGCAGCAAAGAAAGCGAATGTGGCGCTCTCAGAAGTTTCTCTCGTTTACTGGTCGGACTGTGATGCCACTTTTTTTGCCCATAATAACACAGTACCACAAAGATCGTGCTTGGCCCTGTGCTGCGCTCGTCACCCAGA
>DWGO01000952.1:0-10581 GCA_018247635.1 Eurytides dolicaon deicoon | reverse complement strand
ACGAGCAGGTCGTACGCCTGATGGTAAGCGTCACGCCTGCCCATAACAACACAGTACCACACAGAGCGTGCTTGGCTTTGTTATGCGCTCGTCACCCAGAGATATTAGATGGTCTATCTCTTTGCCGTGTCATTACTGTAGCATCATTGCCCTTCAAACCGGAACACAATAGTGCTTACACATTACTGCTTAGCGGCAGAATATCTGGCAACGCAGTAGTACCTCCTCAGTTGGACTCTGCAAGAGTCCTACCACGGTATGTGGCATGTACGTTATCCGGCAGGTGTCCGTAGGAAAAATGTGTATAAATGTTTACTAAATAAATAAATAAACATCAGCAGAATGGAGTGTTCAGTGTAAGGCGTAGGCATTCTTCAAGGCACCGATTTTACTCCGCTGATTATCACAGCGCTCTTGTCGTCACTGTTTTAAGGATTCCGTGTAAACATGAATAATCGTAAACAAAACCGCACAGAACTCCAAATGAATTAAGCAGACGACGGAAGTGAATGGAAACGGGCGCCGTGGCCGGACGCAACCCGGGCCGCGGTCTGCTGCGATGCAATTGTCATGCAAATGCCGGAATTAATCGCGCCCGGTTATCCGGGAGCGCGGAACTTTTACATTTCGTCCATTCGATGAAATGCGTTGTTTAAACGAGCGCCCAAAGGCAGTCGTACATATTTATTTTCTCCTACATAGCTTAGTTAATGAACATTCTTGATACATAGTGAAACGTATGGATACATATATAGATAGATTACTCTATCTTTTTTTTTATATGTGTATACTGGCTGGCATCAGTTTTTTTACGAGATAAAGTGACGAGACGTGCAAGTCACGCCTGTCCATAACAAAACAGTACCACACAGAGTGTGCTTAGCTCTGTGCTGCGCTTGTCACCCAAAGATATTAGATGGTCGATCTCTTTACCCTGTAATTTCGGTGAAATAATAGCCCTTTAAACTGGAACACGGTAGTGCTTACACTACTGCTAGGTGGGAGAATAACTGGCAATACAGTAGAACCTCCCCAGTCGGACTCTGCAAGAGTCGTACCACTTGTCAAATAGGTCATTGGCCAATATATCCAGCATTGGATAACATCTACCTATACTTTCCACTAGATTCCATGCTAGTCAAGCTGCATGAATTATTTGACTCAGGCTTTTTAGTTTAGTTCATTATGAATCAAATTGTCTCGCTTTCGTTCTCAAAATTAATAGGTTCACATATTTAATTTTGAGAAACGATCGTTGGTAACGATATCAAAACGCTTTAATGATACAGAATGGGTTTCGACAAGCGTTGCGTTATTTATTTTCTTGCAGAACAGTGCTTTTTTGCAACTTAAATACACCTGCGTGCAATAAAGAAGCATAATATTTTCTCTCCATAATCACTTTAGTCAGGAACAACCCACAGTTGACAAGAATAACAACTTACGGCAAGTCTCCGTGCAAGTTTTAACGACGAACAAACCGAGGTTTCAGAATGTGATAGTTCCGAGACAGCGTTGGAGTCGACGACTCCGTGAAATATTTTTATTTGAGCTCACCCTTAATATTAACTTCGGCACGGCGACAGAAGTGGCGAAAATATTAAAAATGGAAATCCTCTCTTAGTGTTTGAACTCGCAATTCTTTGAGAATAATATTTTATGCGAATGCTATTAAATATGCAGCGTTCGGAGAGATTAGACTGGTAGTTGACTAGCTATACAACTCAGAAGCTTTTAAATTTAATATATATAGAGATTGGATTCATAAAAAACAATAGTCGTAAATTTTTAAAAATTAAATCCAGAACATTTGACTTTTTATAAAGTGGTAGGACTCTTGCAGAGTCCGATTGAGGCGGTACTACTGCATTGCCAATTATTCTGCCGCCAAGCAGTAGTGCGTAAACACTACTGTGTTCCGGTTTGAAGGGCAATAATGCCAGCATAATTACAGGGCAAAGAAATAGACTGTCTTACATCTTTGGGTGACGAGCGCAGCCCAGAGTCAAGCACGCTTTATGTGGTACTGCGTTGTTATGAGCAGGCGTGAAGCTTACCATCAAGCGCACGACGTGCTCGTCTCGTCACTTTATCAGGTAAAACAAAACTTTGCCATCAAATATTTGTTCCGCTAGAAAATCGATTCTTAACTTTGTACATATTTATACAGTTGCCATAACGTTTCATCAGATACATGTATCTGTGTAAATTAAAAAAGAAAGAGGCTAGAATGAAGAAATCAACTCTCGAGCTATCAATCCAAAAACGAGCAGCGAAAGAGATAGAAAGAAATATGTATATGTATAAGTTAGAGCAGTATAGATACAACGGATTCTAAATCCATTTTAAACTTCATAATAGGCGAGGTCACGTATTCGGTGGATTTCATAAAAGCGCGCCCCCGGGCGGGGCGTAATTACAGAATTCATCACAGTTATACAGCGATATTTATTATCGCCGCCAGCGCCACCTACGGAGGGTTCGCGAAAAAAAAACGACCCACCAATTAGTCCAAGTTTCCAGTCCCTCTGTCGCCGCGTATGAGATTTCAATTAAGCTTCAAATGAATCATAGCTTTTGGCTGAATTAGAAAAAACGTTCGAAGCTCTTTCTTATTTTACAGAGCGAGCTTCGATTCCGTTTATCGTTCGTTTCATTTTTAAACGACTTCACAATGGAGGTTCCCTAATCGTCTATCATTTTTATATGTATATTACACGATGTCTCTACGATGTCTAATTGGAAATCGATTTTGATGATTGTTTTTTTCATTGTAAAGGGTTTATTGCAAGCTTGATCCCATAGGAATTTCAGTATTATTGATCTTTGGGATTCTAAGAGACGCCAGTGAACTCTTTAAAATAAAGAAGAAATTATATTAAAAATGTTGTTTGGTTTATTTGATATTTTATACAGAAAATATTATTATTGAACTAATCAATGTAACTTTTTTGAGCTATTTGTTGTTGTAACGTGCATTCATTTACTAACGGACTACGACAATGCTTAAATGTAGTGGACGATTTTGTTGTCATCAACTTTGCGCTTTATCGCCTAGCTTGTAATCACGTTATTTACTGACCTTCAGGAATCACGTGAAAATTTATAATTTTTAAAAAATTACCACTTTATACTTGCTATCATAACATTTATATCGTGACATTTACCATTATATCATGACATTTTAACAGTAGATTTGGGTATAAATATTATTATATTTTAATTGCTAAATTTTGCAACTGCTTTTCGCATTATTGAACCTTCAACATACATACAACTTTTTATATTTCGGTTATTGCAAATCCCCAAAACAAAAATTACGTTTAATTTCACTTTATGAAATTCGACTACTCTCAGAGCTTTCGAGGACCTGAGGTCAGGGGTGCACTTGACCTGTCAAGATTTTGAAATGTAAAATACAACGTTAAAATACCTTTTCCTGAAGTTGTTGCGTAAGTATATAATATGTAGGGGATACTAAAGTATTTATACAGCATTTTCAATTAACAAAGGCAAGGGAAAAGTCGACAATGCAAATTACAGTTTTAAGTTTAGCGTGATTACCATGTCGTTTTTAACTAACTTCCTAACAACAACAAAAAAAATACAACACAAAATATCCAACGCATCACTTCGTACGACACACATCTTATACTTTTATGTTTTAATCTGGAAAGTAATAAAAATCAACTTTGTTACTTTTTAAAAGTTATATTCCTAATTGTCGACAAATTGACAGTTTCTATACGTAGTTCAGACCAAATACCAAATATTATGACACGAAAATATTTTGAACTGTAATATCGTACGTAGTCGTCGGTGTGCGTTTGCCGCATATTATATTCGTATACATAAATCGTAATGTATTGTTTATCCACACATTTGTACGTTTACAAATATTCCGAACGTTCGCGTTATCGCGGCGAATGTTACCTAAAACCGAGGAGGGTATAAATTCAAATTCATGCCCGAATCATAGGGTGACCATGCCGTGCGCCAGGTGTTCCCAACAGGCGGCCCGCGCCGCGCCGTATTGCTGTTTATTGCCGTCATATTTCAGAGCCCCTGAAAAAGACGCGACCCCTCCTGATTTGCATCTGACAACGGCCCGTAATAACCGAACTCCCTGTTCTTAGAGCGGCGAGAATTATAGGAAATGCACCAACTCGACGGATTTCATTTTTGTAACGCACCCCGCCACTCCATTTGGCGGATCAATCCCTTTGGCACGTTTTCCCGATCCGGGGAAATGTTGGAAAATGTTCCCAGTCAGTTTTACTTATTACTGTAGCCAATCCGCGCGAAAGGTTCACTTATTGAAATAATTTTTCAATATTACAAGTGGATCGAATAAGAGAGGTACTACGTTATTTTTTCAATTTTTCTGATTTCCGACACTGCTTTTGTACAAAAAGCCTTTCGTTTTGGATTTTTACAAATTATAGTCCCTTCTTTTATTAAAATACTTTTGTATTATGTAACAATTTTTGTATTTCAATTTTCTTGATATTGTTTTTCTTCATTTTTTTCGTAGCAATTTATAGAAATTTCATTTTTCAAATTATAAACGAAATATCTTTTTAGTTTATGACGACTTTTTGAGTGGATCTAAGTCTTACCCTTGCGCTACTGAAAGTAAACGAAGATCCGGTCCAAATAATAGTCCCTGCATTACTGGGGTTCCGCGGAACCGCCATAAAGGTTCCAGGTACCTTTCGAAAATGAAACGATTTCGAAAAACAATAAATCTTATTCCAGTATTGGTATTAGTTAATATATGAAACATTCTTTACGCGCTTTGCTACCTACGTTTCCATATGATTAACGCTTTATAATATTTATTTCTTATTTATCTGTAAAACTCAACATAAACGTATACGAAATACTTATAAGATTGTAACTGATATATATTAAATGTAATGATTGAAATAAATACTAGAGCAATAATAGTCGTTAAAAAGTACTCTGGCATAGAGGACACTCTTGTTTTTATATAAGCATTTAATTTTATTAATATCTGCAGATTTAATGTTTTAGAAATCTTTATTTACATAAAGCCGTGGGAATCGGTGACTCTTTAATTTAGCAATAGCTCAAAGGACGTGTTTCTCGCAATTTCATTAAAGCCCATCAGTGGGAATCAACTGACTACCTCGGACCACCCACGACCGCTTGACCACTTACAGCTCGTTGAGTCGCCATCCCGACCCTTCGGGAATCGACGGCACCCACTTCCTGTGTGAACCCGTCTTACTCAATTGAGTAGTTAGATGAACAATAATCCTTGATGATTGTCGAACGGATACTTAAGTTTAAGTCAAAGTTCATAGTTGGACAGACGCCTTGATATTTTGTTCTGTCGGCAATTGTCTTAACTCTTGCCAATTTTTTTTTGGGAAATTAGTAAGTTATATAGTATTAAAATTTTAGTAAAACAATGTTTATTATATTAGAAGAAATAATTTTAGTTACTTACGCATGTTAATATATGTGTGTTAATATAATAACCAAAGTTTTACTTATTTTACATTTTGTTTTGTTTCAGGTAAACACATTTCAACTTCTGTTGGTGTAATTAACGATCTAATACGGTAGGTGAACCAAAATTTTTATTAAAGTTTACCACAATTGGACATGTGGTAAATCAACAGAATCTGTAAGTAGTATATAAATTGACAAGTTCATTTGCGTCGGCGTCGGGGCTTTTACTCAGATTGCCTGATTACAAAACTAAATCAAATGATTGGATACTGAATAATATCGAGAAAAAATAAATAAATAGGACACACAGATCTTGAAGAGTTAAATAAATTATAGGCAAAGCTAAAAAGAAATCTCAAGTTGTGTACTAAATAAACATCCACAAACATGATTTTTTATGAAACTTGTCCAATTCATGATTGATTTTGTAAAAATGAAAGAGAACAGTGAAATAATATCCAGTTTAAACTCGATGCTCTGCTTCGGTGCCGGTCTTCACTAACAAATAACGAGCGCACTTAAAAACTTTCGGAGTGAACAGTGTCCCCTGCGCCACGCCGTCTAGACAACCAGGTGTTTTGACTCGTTTTAAATTGAGTTTGGAGAAAAAAACAACAACAAACTGCGAAGCGTCCATTGTTTCTTAAGACCCGCAGCATTGTTTAATTAAAACGAACTGATTCGATCTTTAAAATATATTAGTGTTGTTTGTAATTGACAAAATTTACAGTAATTGAAAGCAATTCGTTATGCAAATAGTTAGCTTTTTAATTAGATGTATAAAAACATAGATCCGTTGTATTGCATTTTAACGTCCACTGGCATTTTAGGCAGCATATTTCATTCTAATTCAGTTTCGAGAAAAATCAATGGATTCAAGATCGCAAAAAATTCTCGTGGACTAGCCTTAAAATGTATTCAGCATTTACAATTTTTTCTGAGCCTTGAAGAAAGGAAGTTTGACTGTGACTCCTTTTTTATAGAAAGAACGGAGAAGTTTCAGTCAAAAATTCTTTTCTTTTTTTATCATTGATACTTCACTCTCACTTCAATAATCAAAAAGGAAAAAAAAAACAAGAAAAAAAATCATTTTTTTAATAATTTATTAATATACAGTGCCCTTCTCCAATTAAAACTGTCACTTTTAGCTCCTCCCACGGAACGCCGGTTATTCGTAGACATCCTGTTTATCACCGTTTCAATATTGTTTAATGTAAATTAGTTGGCAAGTTTGCGGGCGCGCTTACATCGGCTTTGTGTACTGCGTCGCTTCGTTGCCGTGTCTTTAATTATTTCGCGATGAATTCCGATGACGTTATTTCGAAGTTGGCGAGTCTTTGAACTGGCTTTCTTTGCTCGACGGCTGGTTGGTTCTATTCATTTATGTTGTGTTGTTGTTGTTTAGCACTTTGATGAAATTGTCATTTCTGCGGGAAGTTGTGTCGGTTTTGTACCTTCGCTAAAAGTTAGTTATCAACTCAAATTAAACGTTTTTGTATAAAAAGTATGATTGGAAAAAGTATTGGGGAAGAATTTACTAAAGAGTGTCACGTGTACGTCGTGAATACGACTAGGAGTTGCTATTGAGATTATTAAGTAAATCTGATGAAAAGAATTTATTTGAAAAACAATTGTAGTCACATGAATAATTTAAGAATACAAAACTACTTCTACTGACGAAATAAAATGTCAGCTGTTTTGTTAATTTTTTTTCTTATTCTATAAAGTCAATTATCTATATTAAATTTTGAATTTTATAAATTTCACCGTAAGCTAAAAACTGTGTTTGTTCACAGCATACAGCCTGAAGCATCCATCCCACCCTTATGCTAAACAACGATTTTCAAGCTTCACCGAACAAACGCGCAAATTTCAATGAGAGTTAAGGCACCCGCTGCCCAATTGCAGCTTGCAGCTTGTAACCATTTGCACCCTTCCCTTTTGTTTGCATAAGTCACTAAAACGCACCCCAACTAATGAAAACCTAAGGGAAAATTTTCGGGAAAACTCATAATAATAGAGGGTGCGACACCGACCGTGTCGGTACAGGATGTTGTTAGTTTAAATTCAAGAAGTTTAATGTGCTCTGTATCGTTTATACGTGATGATGCAATGCTATAAACACATTGAGAATAGATTTTTCTGCAAGAAAGTAAAGGCTGCTTTATTAGAATATCTATTAAATACATTTACGTCTGGTATTAGTATTCGTTGTCTCCGTTTTATTTAAATACAGTTTATTATTTATTAGAAAACTAATATATTGTAAATTTTTAAAGATATATTTATTTACAACAACCATCATTTACAACATTATCATTACCTTAAATATAAGAAACTAAATATCTAATAAACCTCCGCGAGGCATGGTCCAAGAACGCTAGCTATGTTTCCCCGTTGAATGATTATACTTAACCTTTGGACGAAAAATAAGCCATCATTTTTGTCACGAGTTGCAATAACAATCTTCGAACATTAATCTCAATATAAGATTGTTAGAATTCGTTCAATGTTGAAGTCTGCAATATTTGGGGACATCCCGTATAGTGCCTTACCGACGAATATATATAAATTTAAAAGGCCCGGTGGAGGCTCAAATTGGGCGAGATCCAAACTTATGCAGATCCGAGACAGATGTCGCCCCTCTCCCTCCGATTATCGTATGCAGATTAAAATGGGAAAAACCCGCCCATCCCGTGTTTGGTCCGAAAGGCGGTTACGCCACCTGTGTTTTCTCAAAAAACCACCACCCTTATGTTACCCCGATCGGAAATTCTATCGGACGGTAGAAAACAACGAACTCCGTTACATATATACATGTATATCAATATGACTGAACCGAAATGAAAGTCGAAACTTTAATGCGGGCTAGATAAAGAAAATTTAGTTTAGAGCAAAGTAAGTCAAATACTTTGATAAACATCAATAGTGTATTCATTAGAAAACGAACCTGTTCTCCGAATTATACATATTTTTAACGTTTTAAGAATCGCGTCATTTTGTTGCTTGAAGTGAGGGCATAAATCTTCTGATACTATATATGTATATCTTTATCGATTTTGATACGTTATTATTAAATAAAGAAATTCTCCTATATTTTGAACATGCTCATTGATGACTTGAGTATCCAAGACAAATATTTTCGACGACACTTTAAAAAAGTTAGATTCAATCCGTGTTAAATATCCGAATTATATATTATGAAAGCTTCAACATCTATGACCCTTTCGTATATCGCAAATTCCTTAATATTATTTGGTTACGAATTTCATAAACATGTATTTCATATGCTCGACAAATATCAACGCACATCAGACACCCATCCCCTCCCCATCTCGCAAGATCTCTCCAGGTATCTAATGCCCGTTCATCATTTATTAACGCGCGCGTAAAAGTCTCCCACCCTAATTTGGGTAATTATTTGGCTAAGGGAAATCCGCTATTCAAATATTGAAGGTGCAGGTTTGGTCCCTTTGAAATTAAGGAGCAAACTTCGGGATGTAATGGCTTCACGCCGTCTTGGGACCCGTGTTATGTTTTGTCAGCGGATGGGGCGCTGATTAAATATTCAGTAGCGTATATTACAGGTTTGCGTGTATTTCATGTGTGAGGTATCTGGATGATGCGTAAAGGTAAGTAAGATATGAAGTCAAAATAGAATTCAAATGTATCATATTTACATTAGATGCAGTTCAACACGTATGCGGTGCAAAAGTAATAATTATGATAGTTTTAGACAGTGCCAAGTATGTGCCCTTTTTGGATTTGTTACTTTCAGTAATATTCATATTCACGCTGGTGTAAAATATCTCATTATAATATAAATTTTATAATTTATATGATGTACATACATGTTTGATAAGTTTAATAAAAGTCATTCGTTAATTCTTTATTAAACAACAACAAAAACGAAGATGTTCCAATTCCTCTAATTTTTTCAATTTATGACAATGGTAAAGGATATCTGTGCTAATTGGCAACCGATTTGTATGATTCTGTATTATTGTTAAGATTATTTGCAATGGTAGATCTACAGAAATTTTCATTATTATGTATTATCATTTTTTTATAAACATTTTCTTTTCATGCTGTGGCAGCATATAGTAAACACAACAAATTTAGTCATACGCTTCATAAAAGCCAAAAACCTATTACAATTTTACGGAAACAATGAATCCGAAACATACATTATACGAAATCATTCATTATTTCCGACGCCACCGGTCACCGGGCCCGCAACGGAAATCCACGGAACGAAACGCCTACAGCAAAACAAAAGCGCGAAATTTCCATTTCAATGGCGCCCCGCGTGCCACTTCAAAAGCTTTGAAAGCTTGTATAACATATTAGGCCCCGAAAATACCGACACAGACCCTTAGCGCCGCCGTCGCTTCGAGTTCAGCGGATTCGAATATTTTTCGGTGAAACTCTGTTGATATTTGCGACGGATCAAAGAACTCGGACTAACCTTAGCGACGGCTAAAAGAACTGTAGGGTAAATGAGTAAATATTCTTTCAGGGGGAATCTTTTAAAGAGTATTTACTCATTTACCACAGAGTAAAATAGATAATAATTTGACACAGAAAAGCTATTCGACCTTTTGTAGATATTATCTTATCAGATGAAATCTACCATATTGTTGAAAGCCTACAGGAATGATGAACGTAATAAATGAATGTAAGTTTATAGAATTCAACGTCGAATTTGTTGATAACTTGGTCACTTACTATATATTTAACTTTATAATACTTAGTACTTATTATTGGGCCTAAATCATAATACATGCTAACCATTAGACGCAAAAACTGTTCTCCTCATGGTCTGATCTTCTAAAGAAATAAATACTAAAGTATGAAGTCCGTGCTTCAAGCATAAATTTACTGTCTTATCAATTATAACTATTTTTTTACGAGATAAAGTGACGAGACGAGAAAGTCGTGCGCCTGATGGTAAGCGTCATACCTGCCCATAACAACACAGTACCTAACACACAGAGTTAGCTCTGTGCTGCGCTCGTCACCGAGAGATATTAGATGGTCTATCTCTTTGCCCAGTAATTTCACTGGCATCATTGCCCTTCAAACCGGAACACAGTAGTG
>DWGO01000951.1:0-10587 GCA_018247635.1 Eurytides dolicaon deicoon | reverse complement strand
CCCAGAGATATTAGATGGTCTATCTCTTTGTATAGTAATTTCGCTGGCATCATTGTATGGATATTGCATGGGTCAATTATTCCGGTCGAATAGGATGTGTGCGTCTTCAAGAAATTCTTCTTTTACAGACTAGTGTGATGCTGACCTTAAACTACATTACTGCTTTCAATCAAGCAAGGTCAAAGTCCAGCAAATTATTTTGTTGAAAAATATTTTAAAATACAAAAGAGTGTATATTTGATCGCAAACCGCAGGAGTATAAATCTGAGAAACGATGATGGTTTTGACTTTTATAAGTGCTTCAATCAAGTCTTAATTTAATAAAATTAATTAGACTTTAAAACACTAATCATTGTTAAACAAATATTTAAAATCGGTAGAAGCGACGTATTCGTTGAGTTAACAAAGTGCATCGGATCGAAACTTTGCAATTCACGAGACAAACACGTCTGTGACGTCACAGCGACGCCAATTTTATTTACGATATCGAGTAGGATTCACCGCACTAACGGTTCCTCGTAACAGATCCTTGACTATGACCTCAAGCTTTTAGCGCAACTTAAGGTCGACGAGTGAGAATTTGTTTAGCGGCATTATCATCACCGGATACACACAGCCTAATAATTCATCCTATAAGGATATATGAAATAAAGGTTACCGTGGCCTCTTTTTAGGCTTTACAAATCAGAGGTCGTGGTTTCGAATCCCGCGGAGCGCAATGACTTGGTGTTGTTTCTTAATTGGGTAAGATCATCACGGACTTATCAGCCGATTGTCTGATAAGTAAGATGATCCATGCGTCGTTTGGACAAGTGAACAGTGGATCTCGGTCATTTTTCGACGACATCTAGTGGTAGCTTGAATTACTCATTGCTAAGAGGTAGGTTTAATGGTTCTACCTCTGCGTCTGATCCCCCTACTGTCGTCTCGGGTTTCCGTCCCATCGGGCTATGAAGAAGGAAAAGTAAGTGCACCTGTGTTTGAGCAAACGCATGTGCGCTAAAGTATATCCCGCGTAGTTAACTGATGAGGAAAAATTAATGAAATAAAGGTAAAGTCATAATTTTTCTTCAATACGTTATTATATAAATGCTTTATATAAATTCACTCCTAGTATTATCATAGTGTAATATGTTATTTAGCAAATGGGTCACTCGTCATCTGTCTGAACATAAACATTCATAAGTTATGCATCATGCATCTGATTTAATATGCGATGAGGATGGACGAATGTCACGTTCCAACTAAGTGTGAAAACACATAAAACATCGCGCAAAGAATAACACGAAACTATATTTATCAGAGAACATTCTAACTATATTTTAATGGCTTCACAACTTAGTAACCAATATTACGATTTCCGATATTATGTAATAACCAAAACGATAATAACAAAAAAAACTAAAACCTTTATACAAATATTGACTTATACATTAGGGGACGACCAATGAGTCGACTCATAACTTTAAACGCAACGTCATCCTATCAGACAGTTGTAAAATTACGTGAGCAAATTAAAAAAAATAACCGCTGAGATAATTTTCAACAGATAAAAAATGTTATTAAGACAGATAAATAATTAACATTCAGTGTTATTTTTTTAAACAAAGACATTAAGCGGGTGGCAACGAGTGTTGATAATGAACGGCACAACGGTTTCCTTGTCTCTCTGCAATTGGAAGGCTGCGTGTGACTCCATCGCTGCAGTTAATTGTTTACGCTTATTTATAGTTATAACCACAAAGGTGCCGCTTTACTCGTCCTATAGATTTCCGTTGTGAGACAGTATTATTGACGTTGATAAAGTAAATAAACTCAAGGTGTTACACAACGTACCCCCGCTTATTTATTTCACAGTCTTAATGATATCACAAAAAAATATGGAAAATTTGATGTTACATCGAAATTATTGTTTATAATTAGATATTAAATGAATCGCGACATATCAATAACGTAAAAAGAATTTAACATGAAATGAGAACGAAATCTTTAAAGATATTGTGGTCTTGACGCGTCAAGAATCTAAAGTATTTTCCTTTTTCCTCATTCCTCTTTGGTTTAAAAATCACTATATGATATAGACGTCATACAGTAATAAGTTTATCTTTATTTTTCTGTACATATGTATGTATGTCACGTGTCAATTAATTTATATATAAATACTTTATTCAAAATTTGGTACCACATAAATTCCATTGGTATTGAAACTTAAACTTCAAAGATTCACCAGGAAACTCCTAAGGAACTAAAATCGAGTAGAAAAATGTAAGTGTTGTTTTACAAAAAGAGCAAGCGGCTCACCTGACGATAAGCGATCACCGCTGTCCATGGACATTCGCAACATCAAAGGACATGCAAATGCGGTGCCGGCATGTACGGTGGGAAAAGACTCTCTTCTTAGAGGACCCTTGAAGCTTACGATATCTTTAGAATAAATATGGTATTACTATGATTTATACGGTTTAATATTTAAAGTTTAATTAAAAATTTACTTTCTAAATCTAATTAAACTTCGGGATACATGGATAATGCAGGTTTTTGTTTTTCTTATAGCTTTACATAACAGCTTATTCTTATATATATTATCAATGGATACTAATACTCCGTGCATTTGTGGTTGTATCTTTCCTTGCTTTTTGTGCTGAAGTAATAATTCCACTTTTTACCGACTACCTAAAAATATTTTTAGTGTGTTTCCATCTAATGATACTCTACTTGGTCCTATTGTCATGGTCAAAAGTTAATAAGTGAAAGGTTTTGCAACTAAATGAAAGTGAAATTTGTAACTAAATGTTATATACATAGACAATGTGTAGTTCTATAAAAAATCTGACGGTATTCCATCTTTAAAAAGTCGTTGAAACATTCGATGCGATTATAAATACACAAATAATCGATTACGATTATTAACAACGAGTATTTCATCGAAACAGATTATTAACGGAACTCAGAGTCATGCAATGGCTCTGTAATCATTGTTTACATGCAATCCTTTAAAGACAGTCGTTTTTTTTATTATCTCTTTACAACAAAGCACTGCGATTTTTTTTTGCTAGATAAAGTGACGAGACGAGCAAGTCGTACGCCTGATGGTAAGCGTCACGCGTGCCCATAACAACCCAGCACCTCACAGAGCGAGCTTGGCTCTGTGCTGCGCTGCTAGAAATAATATATGATTTATCTCTTAGCCCTGTAATTTGCAACGCTGACAACATTGCCCTTCAAACCGGAACACAGTACTGCTTACACACTATTGCTTGGCGGCAGAATATCTGGCAATGCAGTGGTACCGCTCCAGTCGTACTCTGCAAGAGTTAGGTTAGCGTTTCTGATAAGGTACCTATTAGGAAAAGAGAAATAAAAATAAATCTTGAATCATCCACTCTTTACAATAAATACGCTCCAAGGCAAGCAGAAATAATAGTAATATGAAAATAAATACTATTAACATTTCATTGTATGCAACGTGAAAACAACGGTGTCTTGTTTATGAAACGTTTTATTAACACGCAACCCGTCTACAACATACAGCACAGCATTCATAAAAGTTTTGTAAGTGGTAAGACTTTTGCTGAACCCGCCCGAGATGCAATATTGTAATGACAATATTGCTAGTATAATTACTGGCCATAGAGATAGATCATGCTAAATCTCCGAGAAATTGTGATGAGCTAGCGTGTAACCTACTATCAGGCGTACGACTCGCTCGACACATCAGTATGTATCCAAAGAAAAATATTATAAGAAGGAAAACTATTTTATGATAGTAATGTCGATAACTTTGCTGAGTAAATAAGTTTAACGGTATATATTTTTTAAACAGACCTCAGACCATCAAAAGTTTAAATCTCTTGTCGTTTTCGTCATCTTTATCGGAAGTTTTTTTTAACTAGTTATTTTAGTCGAAAATATGTTTACCTCGACCAAACTGTACGAGTTAAAATCTGTTTAGTTCTGCGATACGGTAATTACTTAGAGATTTGCAGTAGAACTTTGTAAGAGTTCTAACACAAGTAAAGATTTTGAAAAGTACCTTTTATAAAAATATTATCAGGGTTTAATTTTTACTTAAAACGCCAAATTCTTTTACCTAGAAGTCAATGTTTACTTACCAATGTACGATTGTTGTTATTTGATACTTAAATTTCAATTAAGTTTTCGTTCCATATATGGACCACAGATCACGTCAGACTTTACTAGCATGTAAATTCAAAGAGAAAATAACATGCTGATTTTGCTTCGTTCCGTCAGAAGTTCGCGTGAACAAGGTTCATGTGTGTGTGTCGAACACATTATGTTATAGGCAAAAGCGATTTTAAAACATTGAGCACTTCTCGTCATCCGAGGACCCTCAAGCCTAAAAATTCCGAGGTAAACGGAGGCTCAGAGTTGTTCCCGTCGCTAAAGTTGTCGAGAAGTTAAACATAAAAATGAGCAGGAAAACTGTTCGTTTCGAAATAATCCAAAAGTATACAGAGGCCTAACAAGTTATAAAGCAACTTTTAATTGCACTCTATAACGATTTCGTGCGTAATCAAAAGGCGAAACCGAAACGATGTGGAAGTGACATTAATATTAATTATATTTGAACTTTTAACGAAGAATTTTTAATCCGGATGTCGGAAACGCCTGCTTAGCGTACAAGGTATCTGTGGGTAAGACATTTTGGGGTATTGTAACTTATGTACGTTTAAAACAATAAACATAAAAAAACGGCGGCTTAATTGGCATAACGATTTACGATCACTTTGAGTTTGTGAAAGTTCTTTGTAATCAATGCCATTTCTGGATCTATCAGGCAATAAGTGTAGATCTTTTAAATTGAAAGATATTTGCTTTGATATGTAGGACATAAAGACTCCTAAATCAAAATTCCATGTGTATATGTACTTAAGCATATTGTTATATATGTTTATCCCAGTCAATTAAATATCTACAATTAAATAGCTTTAAAGTTTCAACAAAAAATTGTATTTTATTCAATAGAAAACGAACAATATTTTATGAAAATAAAAGTAGTTACGTGAATATACAAGTAAAGTAATTGATGTCGGCGCTACAATTTGCTAAATATTCTTTTTCGTTCTAGATTTATTCTTTTATATAAATATTTTAATCACATCATAGTATTTCGTTTAAAGTAAAATATCAATGGTAACAGTCTAAGTGGACACACGGCAATTATTTGTCACTTGATACCTTTACTTAACAAACATGTCTTTCCTTATAAAATAAACTAGTATTTTATACCAGCATGTACGTATTGGCTTCAGTTATAAAAGGATATGCGATACCCAAAGATGAAGAACCGTTATAAGATAGCAGGTAGTCCTTCTTTGGCTCTCTAGTGAGAAAAAGTTTTTATTAAAGGACGCAGTTCTGCCGTACACTCCAAGCAATACTTATTAGATATTCTTTAATGTAATAATATTTACTATAATAGGGCCAGTTTACCCTAAAATTTCGTCTCCTCTTACATTATCTTAGTTGTTTACATATAAAACAGCAATTTTTTTTTTGTGACAACGTAAGTCTCACATTTAAGCAAATAAGTATATATACAGCAAAGATAAATAGCATATATCGATGAACAAAGGTAATAAGAGATATACATTAATCAAGACACATTTTTCACTTTTGCCTACTACCCACTGCATTGCCAGATATTCTGCCGCCACCCAGTAGCGTTTAAGCACTACTGTGTTCCGGTTTGAAGGGCAATGATAGCAGCGAAATTATAGGGCAAAGAGATAGACCATCTTATATCTCTTGGTGACGAGCGCAGCATGCTCTGTGTGGTTCTGTGTTGTTTTCGGTAGCCGTGAAGCTTACCATCAGGTGCACAACTTGCTCGTTTCATGACTTTATCTCGTAAAAAAAACGTGCAGGCGATTTACTTGGTGGTAAGCAATAACCGCCGCCGTAAATAAGTAAAATTTTATGACGATTTTATAAACTTCATCCGTATGCATGTATCTAACAATGTCATACCTTTGATTTTAATTTATATTCATACACGATATTCTGGTATTCTCTCTAGAGTCGATAGCATATGAACGGCGGGACGTAAACGTCTTAAAGTATGTCTTAATCAGGTTATTTCAATTTCGTTTTTCATTTATAATACCATGTAAAAACTGCTGTTGGCATCCGCTGGTTCACCAAGTACATACTGACATATATACAATAAAATTTTGCATAATGATTCTTAACATTTTCGCGAATACACATTGTTAAACGAAACTTTTTGATTTTAAATTCCATACGCTTCGAACACACACACTTTGTCCCATGACCGGACTCATGGTTTGAAACGTCAGGATTTTTTTATGAAATAAAGTGACGGGACTAACAAGTCATGCGCCTGATGGTAAGCGTCATGCCTGCACATAACAACACAATACCACACAGAGCGTACTTGGCTCTGTGCTGGGCTCATCACCAAGAGATATAAGATGGTCTATCTCTTTGCTCTGTAATTGCACTGGCATCATTGCCCTTCAAACCGGAACACAGTAGAGCTAACACATTACTGCTTTGGTGGCAGAATATCTGGCAATTCAGTGATACCGCCCCAGTCGGACTCTACGAGAGTCCTACCACTTACAACTAAAACGAATTGAAAAACAAATAAAACGTGATGAAATCTGTAAATAAATTTTTATAGTTAATATATAAATGTTTCTAAATTTGTTTTATATACGTCCTAAAATATGGAGCAGTCGTTCTGTGTACTTCCAAAGGTTTCTTGCCCCATAAAAATATCTTTATAACACTTCAACTAACAGATACGAAAAATAGTGTTAGATTACAAAAGCTAGCACTATTTTTCTTTACGTCCAATTGCAACGCGTCAGGATTACCTAGTAATATATGTACTCGTATATTATTAAGCCCACATACTAAGTTTCTCATTAGAATTAATATGACCATGTAATACCAATCGTTTATTCGCTGTTTTAACGGAAATAACACGTTATCGTTATAATAGTTCGAGGGTATTCTAGTCCGCTTTGCTATACAATGGTGTACGGCACAGGTTAAACAATGTCATGATTCAAATTGGCCGAAAGCAGTCCAGACCTCTGGCAGTACGTGCGGCGCACATGGCCCCGCTCCGTACTGAATACTGGTGAAAGGAAATCGCCGAACATTGCCATTATCTATGCTATAGCGTTTAACGAAACGGTTACCCGTTGTTTCTGGAACAAACTTGGATGACTAATCGATTGAGATAATTGCGCATAAATTTAAATCACCCCACTAATGTTGTCAATGTTTATATGGCTGAAAGAATTTGAACATAGTAAACATATTTCGTATATCTTTTTATCCTTTAAAACAAAACTAAATCAAACCAAAAAAAGGGCGACACGTCTCCTATAAGCTTCAATTAATAATTCTAACCTTATTTTTACCTAACATTTCTTTAACTTTGTTCAGATTTTATCACAAATTGCAAGAGATATCTGTATCTGTATATAATGACGTTGTCGCTTTCGGCTATGCGACCGTGTAAAGCTACATCGGATCGCCGAACACGTGGACATGCTAAGTTTGGAGTTGGATCATTTTTTTTTTGCAAGAGAGAGTAATAGTAACGAGAAATCAATAATAGTAACTATCTATTATAATATCGAAACACCTTGAGCATAAAATTAAAAATAAAACACGATACATGATATCTATAAATCAGTTTCATTTGATAAAACACGCTTTCGATGTTATAATGATTTATCCGATTGGCCTTTTTTCTTGGCTCTCTCTGACACCATAAGACGTACCATACCTACTTGGTTATCTATATACATACCTACCAACGACGAGTCCATGTAGCGCTTAGGGTCAGAGAAATCTGTACCTTGCACTGGATTTAAATTGGCGACAACCTAGCTAAAGAACTAGAAAAGACGTAAATATTTAATATTATCGCCCGCATTGCTTTTGGATAAAGATTGGATGTCAATATGAGAGACTTACATGTAAAAGTATATATAAACTTTATGGTAGAGTACTTGCATTGAGATTGATTGAAAAATTAAATGGATATTAATCAAATCAAATCAAAATATCTCTATTCAAATAGGCCTATGTAGGCACTTTCGAATCATCATTTTTACATGTAAGTTCGTGTGGATGCTACCACCAGCTCGTAATGCAGTTCTGCTGAGAAGAGCCGGCAAGAAACTCAAAAGTTGTTCTTTTAAAATACTATTACAATGTTCAATTGTAATAGTATTTTAAAAGAGCAACTAAATATAACCTTGATGGATTTCATAAGTTATGTTGCTGGATCTTTCACAGTCCGCCTAGTGGAACCAACGCATTTTCAGCTATTTATCGATGAGCAGTAATGTGTAATAACTGTTGTGTTTTGGTTTGAAGGCAAAATTGCCAACGTATTATCTAGACAAGAGATATAATGTCTAATATCTGTGGATGACGCGAAGGCCATGCTATTTCTGTGTGGTTTTGTGTAGTCCTGTCGCTTGCGCATACGACTTGTTATTCGCGTATCTATCTGACATTTGATGTATTTCAAATTTTAAAATAATTATATTAGTAAATGCTCTTAAATTAAGCTTTTAAATGTTCCCTTTACTGTCAATATTTACTAATAATTGACGGCTAAGTAAACACGTTAGTAAAGGACAAAACGCGAAATGTATTTTGACTCTTAGCTTAATCAATGTTTGTGCAATTTGCAAAGCGTCAATTGGCAAAATTTGTTTGTAATGTAATTATCTTTTGACTGTGATGCAAGATCTAGTTTTGGTATTTTTACAGCGCTGTCACTTTATAAATAATTTATAAATCGATATGTACAAAAAATACGAATAATTTTCCCACAATTTGGCTTAATTGTTATCAGGGTTTTTTAATAACGAACATCGGCTTTTGTTATTCGGAACAATCGTTATAGACGTGTATTCATTAATACCGTTATTTTTAACGTGTTATTACTAATGGCGTGATGTTTTAGTATAGCGATTTTAGTGAGTGCATTTATGTAGCGTATTAATAATTCTTTTATACATGACCGTTGGTAAGTTTACGTTTTAAAGCATTATTGTAAAATAAAATAATGGAATGTTAATAATGTGAAATGTAAATTAATGAAATTAGTTAATAAATTTGATCTAATCTACGTAACTCCTAAACTTTCGGGGTTTGAATTCTACTCTTACATCACAATTCATAATTTGATGAACAAACGGATTTATCCCGACCATTGTAAGCCATTATTAAGTTTTCTCCATTGACTTCAGATTAGCTGACAAAGTGATTTTTAATCTTAAATGAATGGAAAAATGTACGGGAGCTGCCGCTTTTAATCCGTTCTTCATTGAAATTCAGATTGACTTATTTTCATCTGGCTTTATTAAAAAATGTATAGGCAAATCAAATAGTTCGCTGTAAAATCTTCACAGAGCACTTTAATTCTTTGGCTTTTAAAGGTAGACTTTACAAAATGATATAAAATTTATATGATAGCAATTAATAGGTTCTGCGAGTTGTTTCTAAAAAATATTAAATATGAAATATATAGTAAAGATAACATTGTTTAATTAAAATGAATGATCAATAGCAAATAAAAATGCCAAAGAACGCCGGCAATGTGACCGGAATCACGTGAATGATAATGAACACATAGACAACTTTTCTAGTTATATAAGTTACGTTCTTTTAATATGTACATTTATTCACTGTATAAGAAAGTTGTTGCTCATGATTGTACAACAGTGTACAGAGTCAATCTGAATTATGGTTTTATTATTGAACTGCGGCTATTAACTGAGCCGAGTATACATCATTTTATATACAGGAAAACTTTAAAAATAGTTTTTAACAGACAATGGTTATCTACATTTTTTAAGTCCGTTGTGTGATACGGGTTTTTTAGTGACAAACCCATCCATAATAATACAGTGTTAAGTCCTGCGTTGCGCTCGTCACCCAGAGATTTCAGATGTTCTATCTGTATGCCTAGTAATTAGGATGGCATCATTGCCCTTCAAATCGGAACACAATAGTGCTAACGTAGTAATGTTGAGCGGTTAAATAACTCGCAATGCAGTGGTACCACCCCAGACGGACTGTGCAAAAAAGTCCTACCACTTAGCAAGATTTTAAAAAGTTTGCACCGATGTTCTATTTTCTACAGTCAACAGAACATATATTGTAGATGCATCGCCCTACGATTTTATTTTAATATATATTAATTTAATATTTTTTTAATAGAAGAGGAGAGAGGTATAATCACGTGCCTGTACCTGACACCTGTACCAATTAGATTTTAGTTTTTAGTTCATCGTATATTGCCTTTATTGTTCAAAATGTTATAAACTTTTAATTATATTATAGAATAAAATAAAGTTTTGTTAAGTTACCTACGTCATACGTTGGCAATACGACGAATACGTCATGAATTTCACATACATACAATAAATTGTCTGATTGTCTGACTGACTAGCCGGGTGTAGTGGTTAGTGCTCCTGACTGCAGCGCCAAAGGTCGTGGGTTCGATTCCCACCCAGGACAAAATATTTCTGCGATGAGCAGAGATATTTGTTCTGTGTCTGGATG
>DWGO01000950.1:0-10588 GCA_018247635.1 Eurytides dolicaon deicoon | reverse complement strand
AAATTCGATTCTAAACATACAGAATTGTTAATTCACACATATATATATTGTGTGAATTAACAATTCTGTATGTTTAGAATCGAATTTCTGTTGATTTTCGGTTTTGTATAATTCGACAATAGCATATCAACTGGGTCAAAGAAGAGAAATTGTTTTATATTCATTGAAAGTGTAGCTCATCTCGAAGTTTTTAATAATTTAATAATAATCTATTCTATTCTGTATGAAAAAGTGACAATTTCACAAGGCAAGTTTTAAAATAATGAGACCATCTGTTGGTCTTTGCTGACATTCTAATATAGTGAGAGTTATCCGCTCACGTTGCCTTACCGGCAAATTTGTACCCTGACTCATCGTTAATTCTCGCTTGTCTGTTGTTACTGTTTTTACGATTTTTTTCGAATTAATTCAAATAAAGCCTTAACGACGTACCACTCACTGTACAAGTTAACCTAATTTGCTCTCCGGGAAGCTTTCCATTCTTAAGTGAAAATCGAAAAACACGATTGCAATAGACTTTATCGTACTGCAGACTAGCCTGTACAGACAGAGATGCATTGAGACAAAAAATTGAAAATGTGTGATCAAGACGCAGTTACAAATAATCGCAAGAGAATATGAACATTAATCTGGAAAACTGTCGACTTAGAAATTTAAAATAATATACTTATCAGATTATAACATCAGTTTTAAACATAGAAACTTAGGAAAGTGTCATAACGTACATTTTCCGTTTGAAAACTGCGCACGCCGCAGTCTGTCGGATTGTAATTAACTTCTTTTTATCTCTTTTATCTTTTATATAGGTCGAGTTATATTCAGTAAAGTTTGAACCGAAAGTTTTATAATAGTTTACTAAATATGGGTTTGCTATGGCCTTTGACAAGTTGTCCATTTCAAAATTTTGTTTCTAAAAATTCTGTAGATAATTTGATAAAGTTCTGTAAATGTGCCCAGCACATTCGAAGATTTTATTTATACTAACGTCATAAGATTCATTTTATCAATGAATCTCGCGGATATTATTTAGTTAATTTATGTATAAATGTTTAGCTGTCGTGCTTTAATTGGTCAACCTTGTAGATACATTCAGTATTTTAATATACTAATTTTAACAAAGTGTTTTGAATGAAAAAATGTGAAGCGTAAAAACAATGATAAATAATAAATATAATAAACATATGTTGTGCTATTTTTTTACTATATTAATTAAGTGAAATTTTGCGGGCAATATTTCTAAGAAAATCAATGGATATAGCCCAAGGGCTTACTAAGGTAACATAGTTGGAAATTCGTAAGAAGCGATAAATATATTTCAAGTTATATGTTTGGTTGTTATAAAGTGAGTTACGTAGAAATGGAAATAATAACTAGTTCTGCGGTTACCTTTAATTTCTAGACTGGAAGCTATGAGAAGCTACAACAGAGACAAATAGTAGTATTAAGCATACTTAATTCCGTTGTTACGGTTCTGGTGAAATGTTCTCATTTTATGTACTCACAACAGTAATCATGTAAACAGTTTGTTAAGGTTACAATGTGGTATGCTACGATAATGAGATCTAAACGTTCTTTTAAGTGCGCCCGCTTTTGAACCATCCTGTTGTGTTTATTAAAGCGCTAATCTCTCGTGCTCTTTGCAATTTTACTCGAAAATTGGATTTACAACGTGTCTGAATTACGGTGCATTAATTTAAAAGCATTTCGTGTGAACTATACTGCAAGGAAATTGATGATAACGTTCGATAAACGAATTGCGGATGGCCAAAGCAGCAAATCAGTTTAGTCGATATCCTTTTAGCTAATGATGATGAAATATCTCAAAAGTAATCTTTATTCACGAGCTGTAAATTGTTTAATTAATTCAATTTTTCAGACTATATATTCTAAATCAATCGGGCACTAATAACACCATGATTCTACTTAACACTTCTTCGTCTGTTGTTGGAGGCCAAGATCCACTTTGGGATCGTAGCGCCACGGCAGCGGCAAGTAAGATTTTGAACCAAAACCTCTTGATGCCAGATAATAAATGTCAATGAAACTAACACCGATGTATAGCTGCTTCGTGGATTTAAAAGTTGAATTACACTTTTTCTCAATCGGTTCATTACTTTTGGAGAAGTCTACTGAAAACAATGTGGGGCTTATTTAGTACTGAAATAATATATACATAAGCAGTTAAAATGGTATTTGTAGCTTTGTTATACTTATAAAAGTATAACAATAGTTACCCGACGTTTCAAACACTTTACAGCGTTCATGTTCACGGGATGTACTGAAAGTGTTAGATGTCCAACTGTGTGAAGAGTTGCAGTGTTTCAAACGTCGGGTGATAATAAATTTAAAATAAACGCGATAAAATCCGTAAATAGTTTTATGTTACAAACACTGTATTATTTTTTCGTGATATTTATTTAATTAACAAAAATGGAAATATTTATAGAAGATATTCCAGTATACACATTTACTGTCAAGCTAAATAAATAATTACGTAGGTGGAATTTGCCTACGAAGCAAGACAAGCGTCGCAAATTACATTTGCATATTTTAAGTGAGAATAGACAGAGCGCACTAAATCCACGTATATATTTAGGTGCTTAGTTCACATTAATGCAAAGCTTAATCCACTGTTGCTATTGTTCGTCGCATGAGAACGAAAGAAGAACTTTGAATTTACTGTGTATATTTACATAATTATATTCGAGGATCTATTTTTTTTTACATCATTAATTATCCATATAATATTAGTGAAAGGCAATAACGAATAAATATAAATTTGAACTTGCCTTTTGTTATAATGTTATGACTCTATTATTGAAATAGTATTAGTTTTGCTTTCTGTGATCAAACTTAGTACTTTGGCTCTTTGTCTCAGTAAAAGCCGAAATTAAGTTGAAAGGTCAATTATCGTATAAATTGTATATGAAGTTAAATTAAAACATTTTATGAAATAAAGATTACACTTAATTTATAGAAAGTTCTTGTGGGTATTTGCACCAATAATAATAACAATAATAAAGTTTATTAACAACTTAGAATCGAGTTTACTTAATTCAGAAAATAATATTAAGTTTTAAGAACAATACTTTATTATGAATGTAAATTGTAATGAATCTATGAATATTTTTTATTATGAAACAACCCTATCTTAAAGTAGTTTAAAATAAGTAACGTTTTACGGTACATTTTTGTTGCTTTCGCTTGCTTTTTTTGTATTGTTTAAAATCTTTTAGGTAAAGTGAAACAATAATTGCTCTGGCAACATTAACTTTCCACCCCGAAGATATTAATGTGTGTTTCCAGAGTAATTACTGGGTGTAAAAATGTACCGTATTTTAATTTTTTTGAAGTAAATAATGACAACAGATTGTTGTCATTATTTACTTAAGAGATAAAGCGATGAGACGAGCCAGTCGTGTGCCTGATAGTAAGTTTCACGTCTGCCCATAACAACATAGAGACACACAAAAACGCCTGACACCCCAGACAGACTTTGCATAAGAGTCCTACCACTTACTATAATATTACCAAATTGTGAGATTCAGCAAAAGCTTTTGGATGGACGTATGTTTATGTATGTAAACTTTATAACGAGGATACTTTTTATAACCTTCCCGTTATAAAAGTTGTAGTTCGTAATAAATAAACATAATTGGACAATGATATGTATTTAATAATATATTTGTATATTTAATTAATGGTACTTCAAGTAAAACAAGATCAGATAATAATGAAATATAATTGAATGTAAATATCATTTAGCGGAAGTATCTCCTTGACAGCTTAATATATACGATAAAAGATAAAAGGAACGAAAACGATGTCATCTCTAGTAGCGCTTATTACAGACTGTTCTAATTAATCATCCCTGATAGGATTTTCTGATCGATTTTCGATAAACGAGCAAGGGTGAAATTTATATAGCAAGCAGAATATCAAGTTTGACTAAAGATATATTCTAGAACATTACGTTTTGATTTTAAGCTTTTAAAATTTATGAACTAATTTTTTTTTAAATGTATTGAGGTAATTATTCCTGTCGACAGTTCTCTCATTAATATATCTTCGTTTGCGTTACCTCTCATTTGTATACTATGGTGTGCGATGTTCGCTTTAACGGTCAATAAAGCGTTTGTTTAATAATTCGTCCTATTTGCGCGAATACTTGACATTATAAAATAAAACTATTTACAGATTTTATCGCGTTTCTTATTTAAAATTTACAAGCAAATTGTGCGCCTGATGGTAATCGTCACGCCTGCCCATACCAACACAGTACCACACAGAGCATCTGCTTGGTTCTGTGCTGCGCTCGTCACCCAGAGATGTTAGTCTGTCTATCAATTTCCTGCAAACTGGAACACAGTAGTGCTTACACACTGCTGCTTGGCGGCAAAATATCAGACAATGCAGTGGTACCGCCCCAGTCGGATTCTGGAAGAGTCCTACCATTTGGAGAAATTACCAGTTATTCTACCGCCAAGCAGTAATGTGTAAGCACTTCTGAGTTCCGGTTTCAAGAGATAGAACATCTTAAATCTCTGGATGACGTACGCAATGCAGGGCTAAGTATTAAATATAGGTTCTATATGGTACTGTGTTGTTACAGGCAGATATCTCGCCTACCATCAGGCACACGACTTGCTCGTCTTGTCACTTTATTTCTTAAACAAAACCCAAGTCAAAGCGGGCAAAGGTCACGAAGCCGTAAAGCAAAACGAACGCCCGTCCCAGCCTTCTTCACATATTGAATAACGAACAAAGAAACTTGCCGGGAACCATGAATTAATGTTTATCAAATTGATTCCTCAAACTATACAAATCAGATGAATTGATTCCGCGAGCTTTTGGGTTCCGTAGAATTTTTTTAAGAAATAAAGTAACGAGACGAGCAAGTCGTGCGCCCGATGGTAAGCGCCACGCCCACCCATAACAAGACAGTACCAAACAGAGCGTGCTTAGCTTTGTGTTGCGCTCGTCACCCAGAGATATAAGACATTTCCCGACGACAAAATCCGTAAATAGTTTTATTTTATAAAGCGTTTGGTGTTTGCAAGGATGTAACGGTCTTATGCTTTCTATTTGTCTTGCTTCCATTATTTGAGTCTCATGTGTAGCTACATCTCTTTAGCAGGATACATTATGTATGTGTTTGTATACACATATTTATTTTTAGCGGTGGTCGAATGTACCGGAATTGTTTTATATGTAAAGTTGGAGTATTATTAAGGTTCTTTTTAGAAAATAATAATGCTTCTAATAGCATTACAACCGTTAGAGATTTTTCCTAGAACAATCCGATAAACATTTTTTCCGAGAAGTATATCTGTTATAAAGTGTGAGAGCTTACGTAATCTGAAAAATGTTGAGGTGTTGACGTGGAAACATTTCTACCTATCCATTGCCAGAGAAATGTTATTTACGCTAGACTAGTCGCACTTCTCTCTGAGTTTTTTTTTCTATACGGATCTGTCCGTAGATTGAATTTCGCTCTTCTGTATGATGGTGAAACGGTACTTACTAAGCTACTTTAAGTACCTTTATGGTTGAATGTGACAAGAAAATAGTCACTTAAATAACAAATTTTTGTATCGTGGTAATAGGGAAATAACATTGTAATAAATAAAAAATAATAATGTAATAAAGATAAAACGAATATTAATACAAATATAAAAAATAATTTTCATAAATAAAAATATATAAAACCTTAGAATTACTTGGGATACATACATATTGTGTGTGAGACTTACTCACTTACATAAATTATACGTTTTTTTGCTTGCTGACTGTAACGGTTGATATTTAGTATTATTTTTGATAGTGTTCTTCACAACTGCAGCTCTTGTCTTCCTTTTATCTGTTTAATAAGGTAGGAATGTCGAAAACAAGAAAAACAATTAAATATTTAGTAAAGTCATGACTACCGATTCATAAGTACGGTTTAATTTTTTATCCATATAGATTATAATTTGACTTGCTAAGCGAGTGACGTGGTAAGCATCATGCCTGCTCATAACACAGAGTGCTTGACTCTGTTCTGGACTCGTGACCCTTTACGCTGGCAACATTGATCTCAAAATCGGAACGCAGTAGTGTTTACAGCAGTAGCAGCAATAGGCTTGGCGGCAGACTAACTGGCAATGCAGTGGTTCCGCCCCAGTCGGACTCTGCACTTAGAAAAAAATAATTGAATACTTAGCTGTATCGTGTATGAAACTCAATATGTAACACTTTATTTGAATGTAAATAAAGTGTAGGAGATATTTGCAATAGTAACTAGTACTGGGGCCATGTTCTGGAGACTGTGTGCTACGGCACTCTACGCCGTAGACATATGAAATGTAATCTTGTTAAGTTATTACTGCTGTTGCAGACAATACTCGTGTAATGTGTTTTTGTTTATTATGAAACACAAAATGTGATACAGCTGTGAAGTCCTTCTAATTATTTTGTGTCTAACTTAATTTTAAAGTCGAAATATTTGGTTGTACTCGTGTTAGCGCACCAGCGATAGATGGCGCTAGTGGCGCTGTGAGAATTTTGTGAATCGCGGTGTAGAGAGTTTTTGTACATTAATGACCTTCCTACGATGTTATATTTTTTTGTCCAGTAATAAAGAAGGGATTGTCTGATGTTATTGTTTGATTCGGACATACTGAGCCCCTTGCTGGATCACAAACACTACTCAAATCACTTTTCGATACTATTCATGTGAGTGTTCCTAAAGTATCGATACTTACTTATATCAATATTCTTTGTTATTCTAAATCGTGGAAGTATAGAGCAAAAAAAGAGTTCGTCTGAAATCTTTTACAACAAAATCTGTACTGTTTCCAGTACCTGCGAGAAATAAAAAATTGTTCGTCCTTTTAGCCTCGTTACGAAGCAAAAAAGTGTTAGGTACTTTAAATTGATTCGATTCAATATCAAGTAAGGATCGCAAGATTGATTCGGTACTAAAAGTACTTGGTATCGAAACAAAATTATCAAGTACGTACTCACATTAACTGGTATTGGAACATCCTTACCCATAGGCATTCTTAGCTTCAGTAATTACACTGGCATCATACTCCTTCATACCGGAATACATTACTATTTGACGGTAGAATTAATGGTAATTCATTGGTGGACTCTGACTGGAACAAATGGAACGAGTTCTAACGAGCAAAGTGTTTTTGAACTGGCATCCTATAAATTGGTACGTGATACTGTGTTGTTGTAGTCAATCATTTTGTTTCCCATCAGGTACATACGTATCCATACATCTTGCTTGTTTCATAACTCATTTCCCTAAACACCTTCCACATAGTACTGAAGTTTGTGTATATACAAATGCAGAAAGACGTAACTATCTTCGTAGCAAGTTAGGAAGGAAATATAGTAGTAAACCTTTTGGCAGTTTACCATCATATTTCCTTGTTATAAAGACCATTATTAAATATTAGTTAATAATCACACCTTATTTTGCAACTGGTGACAGCTACTCTTTTCATTATGCCGTTCTAGTGTACGCTTACATTGCCGTTTTAATGAATTGTAAAATGAAAAAAAGTATAACACTGTTTTACCGTTAAATAAAAAGAAACTACTGTTTTAGGCCCCATACATCATGAGTAGATAGTCCCTATAAAGTGGACGTATAAACAAGTTATCTAATGTCATTGCTATGACAACAGTCAGTATCGATTTTATGAAAGTTTGTAGGGGACTAGTAAAAACTAACATAAATGACTAAAAATCTCTTGATTCCGAATAATTTTAAAGGCAAGACTATTAGAGTTTAAATTTCTTTGGAAATATTTTCAAATACCTCATCTATCCATTAATCGTCATTCATTAAAAATTGCATATCTATATTATTTAAAGTTTACCTGTGAAACAATATCGTATCGCAATAAAAAGTTTATAGCTTTTAAGAAGTACAAATTCACCATCTAACTAAATTAAAATCACGCTTATTGATGAAAAAAAAATATTAACATCATTTGATAATGCCATTTCATTTATTTCGTCGCCACCTTATCTCTTTCTTTTGAACTATTTTAACGCCGACATATATTTTAACGACCAAAATATTCCTTACATCGTCGTCCCCTTATCTTTATTGTTATGATTTGCGTATGCGATATAAAAGGCGGAATAATTCGAGCCCTCTTCAACGCAGTTCTGATATGGAAAACAATAGCTTATGTATATTGACGACAGGCTCCAACTGGCTTGGAAAGTGTTGAATCAATCTTCAACAGGGAGGTGCTTTGGACAAGTATTTAACTTTGCACAAAAATTTAACTTAAAACAAAAACTCACTTGTTGACAGCATAAATACAATTTTTTAGTTGAGCTATGCATCGAATAATTTGAGGTTAGTTCATAATAAAAACAATATTACATAACATAAAAAAATATTCATAGCTTTAAATATTTATGTGAATTATGAAATTTTAAGATTCTAAAATTTAAAAATCTATACATATGAATATCTACCTAAATTGAATGATAATATTTTTACTTTGTTTCCTAAAGTACGATTCGCTCAACTATTAAGCATTTAGCTTTATCCTTCTAAGCCATGGATTTTGCACAAGATAAATATTGGAATTACATAATTACAATTTTTTCAGATCCAGATTTATGTACGTGAATCTCTTCTACGGTATGAATGATAACAAAAATATTTTATAATGAAATACTTTACTGCTAATTGCTTAAAATAGTGAATATTTCATTACCTGATAAAACTTTATAATTACTCTTATAACTTTTATTTATGTAGAAGGTTAGCGAACGGCTCACCTAAGGACTCGCAAATGCATTGCCGACCTTTAAGGTTAGGGAATAGGCTCTCGTCTTGGCCTAAGTAATTTCGGTCCGGAAATACAGCTGGCGATAACTTGTTCCAAACGTTTATCGTGCGAGGCCGAAAATGCCGTGAGAAGCGCACGGTGGTGGATTTCCTGCCGTCAAGATGGAAGCGAGTGTGTCTGGCAGTTTTCAGCGTTGAATGGTGGCCATTAGTCAGAATTTCTCTGAGCACTTCCCATGTTACTTTCTATATAATGCACAGAGAGAAGAAACTTCGCTGCGTAGGGCCAAAGGATCAAGGTTGTATGCGATTAAAAGGAAAGAGCTGGTATTGGAGGTCCCCAGCCCAGTACGCCCATGAGAACGGTATTCCACGTGTGGCCGGACTTGCGCTTTATAAAGTTGGAGGCGGTGGGCCGACAAATTACTGCCGCTTTGTTACTAATTGCTACGCAATATATTTACGTGTTCCGCCATAGATTTATTGTATTTACGTGAACATTGTACACTCTTAGACATCAGGTATACATCAGGTGTATGAGACTTCTCAGTTCTAAGTGTCCGGTGACTATTAAATGAAAAAGGTGTTCGAAGCATCGGGCATTTAAAATCAAATTAAAGGTGAGATAAATTCCATGAATTAATATAATATAATAAGTAAAACTATTTTTTAATAATGATACGAGTTTATTAACCATAAAGCTTTCCCAGTATTCCAGGCTTTAATTTACGCTCCGCGTAACTTTTGGCGTTTAGTAACAAGTCAAAATACTTTAAGACGAAGGTAAGATCAAATAACGTATTGTTAAAACTGTTACTTTAGAATGAAATGTGACCTACATTTATTCAAATTATATAACTGAAAGGACCAAGATTGTCCTTTAGTGGATTGACAGAAAGGGGTCCCTTTTTTACTCTAAGAGTACCTCCTTGTTTATTGCTTAATATACAAAGTTTTTGAAAATAATTTTTTTGATAAGATAAATTATATGGTTTATATTGATAGTTCATGAAAATTTCTTTTTATCTTTTACCTTATTATCATCTAATATTGTGTAATTATAACAAGTAAATTATTAAAAACTTTATGATTAGTTCCTCAATATTCTTTTAATATGGAAAATTTCACTCCTCACACAATAGACCGAATAGGCACATAAAGTTTATTACAAGAAAAAGTTGTAGGGTCTTAACTAATCGATGTGTTGCATATTGCTCTAGAAATAAGATTATTTAAAAATATGCGTAATCTACAAAGCTCCTTTCTTATAAGATGAAGTAACAAGATGACGAAGTTGTGTGTCTGATGTTGAGGGATACGCCTGCCTGTAAAATCACAATGCCACACAGAACCTACTTAGCTTTGTCTTTTAAATGCTCTATGTTAATATGACATTAAAAATATTACAAAGAAAGAACTTTGAAATTTGTAGTAAGTCCAATAGCAATGTTTTTTTATATATAATAAATAGACTAATAATAAACTATTACACGATCCTGGACGTGGTTGCTTAATGTTCGGGCGTTCCCTTTTAATTTAATGTACTCGAGCAAACTAACTTCAGATCCCGGTGCCTAATGAATTTGTTAATATGTAATTAACAATTTTATGTGCTGATTTGACACGTGCTCAACGGTGAGAGAAACATCGTGAAGAAACCTGCATATCTAAAGTCGTGCTTAGTTTTGTCAGCAGTTCATAATTTTTTTCATTTTCAACTTTATAACAACTTTATATTGTTATTTCACTTGCCACTATTTATATTGTGTATGTAAATGAAAA
>DWGO01000949.1:0-10592 GCA_018247635.1 Eurytides dolicaon deicoon | reverse complement strand
ACACACTACTGCTTGGCGGCAGAATATCTGACTATGACTATGACTACCTACCACTTTGAGACAAATTAATTTCATAAATAATAATTAAAGTTGGAATATATGACAACTCAAGTAGCCTACCATGTTTGTCGTCGGACAAAAAGATATTTAGACTTCATTTCTGACTTCTAAGAAAAATCTTTCAATCTCTAATGGGACTTAAAAGCGGACTTACTAAGTGCCTCAGAGGGCACTAGGTTCCGAGTGCTAACGCTCCCCTGTGAAAACTTCACGAATAGGTTAACTCCTCAAGGATTTCAACATTGATGCGTTCTATTGTTTGAAAATTCAATTATCGATACTTTTAAACATAAATATATTTACTAATATAATATATACTAATATAATATAATATACTCTTGCTACAGATGTACTGTTCGAAAATTCTATACAGTGAGTGCTTTTAGCGAAATAACACTATAATGGATGCAAGTAATGTCTTGCAATAAAATTAAAATTCCCGGTTTCTTGGACAGTAAAAAATTAAAGGAAAATAAATCTTACTGTAATAAATTTAAAGAGGAAGTAATGATATTTTAATGTGGCCTTGTGACCAGATTGAGTTTTAATGTATGCCGTGGAATACGTTCGGACTTTATTATATTTATAGGTAATATTATATTTAAAAGTGGTAGGACTCTTGCAGAGTCCAACTGGGGAGGTTCCAGTGAATTGCCAGATATTCTGCCGCCTAGCAGTAATGTGTAAGCACTACTGTGTTCCGGTTTAAAGGGCAATGATGCCAGTGCAATTACAGGGCAAAGACATAGACCATCTAATATCTCTGGGTGACGAGCGCAGCACAGAGCCAAACACGCTCTGTGTGGTACTGTGTTGTAATCGGCAGGCGTCACGCTTACCATCTTGCTCGTCTCGTCACTATATGTCGTAAAAAATACGCTAGAAACATTGCTCGCCAAACTATATATAAAAATTTCTGCTACGCTTTGCGCTATGCTAATAACAAGCAATCCAATGGTACCAACTATTATACACGGAATTAGCAAAGAAATACTACAATTTAAACGTTTCAGTGTTTTACAGAAATTAGGTGATTAGTTTTATTTTTATCGCTAATAGATTTTAAAAAATAAGTCAAACAATGTATCAAAGTTATGCAACTTTGTTTTATGTTTGTTCTTTTCACACATTCAACATTTCACACAATAATTCCATCCTCTTTCGTTTATCACCCAATGGTCTCTGTTCTTAAACTGTGGTAAGACAACAAATTTCTTATTGTAAGCCAATTTTTTTAGCTGCTTATGCCGGCGTTAAATTGTGAACTTGGTTTCATATTTAAGGCAACTATAACATACCTGGTTTCCACGTGTATTTATCACTAACTACTAATCGCCTAGTAGTCTATCACTAAAAACAGATTCTATAAAAACTTGTGATTCAATGAAAGGAATTGATAGATCTTATCGAATCGTAATTTTGATTAAAATTCCCGGGGTTTTAAATACTTTACACCGTTCACGGTTACTGTCATAGACGTAGTCCACTCCTTTTCAGCCGTTTTTTTCACATAAAATCATATAATCCATTTAATTAAGACAATATGTACTTTAATTTTTAAGTTTAAGAAGTAGCTGTACTATTTATTAAATATGTGTTATTTATTTTGTTATATAAGTTCTATTTTTATTTGTTTAGTCCTTAGAATATTAAGATAGCCAATACATAGACAACTCTCTGTCATTTTTATGTGTACTTCTAGTGTTCGTGTAAGAACAAAAAAACCTCTTATTATAAATGTCTATATTTTTGTTTCTTTTCTTTATTTTAATTTCTTAACAATACTTTGAAATATCAATAGAATATAATGTAGTAAAAAATCATTAAACACTAAATATAGTCTTATAACGCACTATTTAAAATCTTATTTTACAACCTTAAACTTCGAGGTTAAGTGCAAAGATAATGGCGTGTAATCTCGTCTTCTTATTCCACGTCAACTATTGAAATAACAGATAATACAGAAAATAAACAGATTTCGTTTTGCACCTTTCACCTTGTTGTCTTTATTACTTGAACAAAATAGGTATCGTAAAGTAGGTCAAATTATAAACCACAATAATCATGGCCCAATACTAGTAACCATTAAAATGTAACCGTCTACTTTATAATGCTTGTTTCGCGTTTGAATGATACCTAAATATCATTTTATGTATATGATATCATTATCATCATCATCACCATCTATCACCTTTTGTTATCCACTGTTGGATTCTAGGTGACTCTTACAGAGTTCGACTGGGTCGGTACCACTGCGTTGCCAGATATTTTGGCGAAAAGCAGTAGTGTGTAAGCAAGTTTGAAGGGCAATGCTGCAAGTGAAATTACTGGGCAAAGAGATAGACTATCTAATATCTCTGGGTGACGAGCGCAACACAAAGTATTCAGCAAAAGCAAAAGCGCAATACAACTCTGTGTATTAGGTACTATGTTGTTGTGGGCAGGCGTGACGCTTACTATCAGGCGCACGACTTGCTCGTCTCGTAAAAACAAAATAGGCCTAACCAATGGCACGCCACTGAGCCCGATCATCCGACCTTACGGATGTCGTCACTCCACCTCGCTGGAGGGAGTCCTACTCTATGTTATATGATATATAAAGTGATAATCTCCTTAATAAACCATATGAACTTCTTTTTGTTCTCAAAACTGAACTGGACTTTGATGGAATAATGTTTGCACTATTTTATAGAAAGCTTGTTCGGAGTACCGAAGCCGTGAAAGAGCTGGTTCTTAAGACCTCTCGAGTAGGCGTCTCTAGTCTGCCTAGGTACTATTGTATTGCCGGTAATTCTACCGCCAAGCAGTAGTATAGGGACTACTGCGTTCCGGTTTAAATGGCAATAGATGTATAATGTGAAAGTCATAGAGATATACCATTTATATCTCTGAGTGACGAGGGCGGTTCAAGCAGAGTTTTGTGCCGTTACAGCATTAACCTCAGGTGCGAAACTCTGCTCGAAATTTTACTTAGTATGATGAATTTTGAAAAGGAATTACTAAGGTGATAAATCTTATGTTAAGTGATTGATCGTTTTTAATGTTACGTTGCTATCTACCTAATCAAAATTGCTTTTATCGAAATTTATGTATTCTATAACACAGTAGAAATAAGTTTAAAGAGCATGTTCAAATGGGATCTCTATATTTGTAATCTAAAAACTTAAGGCTGAATAAATTGCAATCTATAAATACATAGCTAGTTCTTTAAATTAAAAAGTAAGGTATGTTCAATTTAATAATTTTAAAAGTTATTGAAATGTCAACCGAAAACTGTAGTCTACGTCTATTGGGTCAGCTAGTCTTTGATATATGTATATGTTTGCGTGTAAAGTAACGTTTTGATTTGTATTACGGTAATTTCTCATATTCATGTATTCAAATAGAGGAAGAACTTATCAATAATGAGCCATTTAAAAGGTTTTAGTGCTCGATTTTATAGCTTCCTTACAAAGTAGATTATTATTTATAGTAAGTACTTTTTAATAATACTATTGCATACTTACCTACCTAAAATTCATGTAATAAGTTTCTTAATTAACTGATATTTGAATATGAAACTGTGAATTAAAAGAAAAATAATAGTGTGTATATGAATACAGGAAATTGTTTTCAGTTCAGTTTTAATAGCTTTGGTGTTCAAGTCCCAGCTAATTTTATAAAATTTTGTTTATAAATAAGTTGGTTTATCCTTCGTTAATCCCTGAGGATCAATGATTTTTGGGAGAAATTGTTGAAATGGGATGAATGTAAGTAATACTTTTCTATTCCGAAATTCCTTCGTAATCAATAGAAGGGAATACTGAGTTAAAAAAAAGCATAGACACGAAGTTCAGTTCACAGTTATAATAATAAATTTCAACAAAACTATAACACCGATATGAATGGCCTTGCTTTAGCTGCTTAGTTCTTTTTCTTGTCATTTGTATTTGGTTGTTAGATGATATGTTTTACCCTCCAGGTTTTTAGATCTCCATCAATTCCAACCAACCTTGCAATACCACGTTTCCAATACTAAAATTATCACCAAAAAGGTTCCCAGTATCGATTAATACATAGATGCTTATTAAGTGAGGTATCGCTCAAAACAAAAATATGCTACGAATTGAGAACCTTCTCTTTATTTAAAGACAGTTAATAATTAATAATAATAAATATAACCATGAAATATCGATACTTCAATTCGCAGAACGAATAACTCCACTTTTGGTAAAAAATGGCATTTTGAGTCTCTCCAGTTTAGTTTCTCCTTGTAGTCTCCCTTAAAATAATTTCTACAAAGGAGTTATTCGTTTTGTGAAATAAGGTATCTATATGTAACAGAGAATCACAAAAATAATAAAATCAATTCAATCTTTGTTATTAAAGACGGTTTAATTTATTAAGTACCCTAACGTTACTTTTATTTTCAGCCTGTGTTGTCCCACTGCTGGACTCCATTTCCTCTAATGATAATGTTCCTCTGTGGTAGAACTCTCGCAAAGTCGGACTGGAGCGGTACCACTGCATTGCCAGATATTCTGCCGCCAAGCAGTTGTGTGCAAACACTATTGTGTTTCGGTTTGAAGGACCATGAAACCAGCGAACTTACAGGGCAAAGAGGTAAAGCATCTTATATCTCTGGGTGGCGAGCGCAGCACAGAGCCAAGCACGATGTGTGTTGTGTTGTTATGGGCCGGCGTGACGGTTACCATTAGGCGTACGACTTGCTCGTCTCGTCACTTGATCTACTAAAAAAAATATTGAAACAAAATGTATTTTATAATTATATAAGTATAAACTGAACCTATGTGCGTTACAATTATCAAAATTACGTAAATCCTTTTCCGTAATCATTCGCCGAATCAAGGGAACCGCATCACCCCATTTAGGTGCTCCCTCATTCACGCTCTTATCAAGATCTCACAGCTTCCTAATTCACCATCGAGATTGGGAGATTGTCGTCTATTACGAAGGGTTGTGTGTGACGTCCCGCGGTGAGCGGAACGGGGTCATCGCGCTAGTATGCAACCACCTGTAGGCACGGCGGAACGAACAAAAACTAACTCTTTGTTTCACAAAGCGACTAATTGGAACAATTACTCACAAAGGGACGGCTGTTACAAAGATGCTATTACAATGCCTTCAACTCCATCTAACGGTTTCAATTTAATAATCGCTGCTTGGCGGGAGCGGAAATCGTTTTTCGTTTTACTGTTACAAGCCGAAATTTGTTGTAGATTTCGTTGTATAAATAATGGTGAAAGAGTTTGTAAAAGGCCATTAAAACTTAGTGATTCAATAGAATTTCATAACTTTGTGGGCTTGTTTAATTTTGTTTGACTTCGATAACTCCTAGAAGATGTTAAGCATAGTTAGGTATAAAAGCTTGATGAATAAATGTAATATATGATGATCTAACAATGAATCATTTTAAAGGAGAAATCATTAAGTCAGTGACCGGTTCTTGTATTAACTTGAATATATAGACTTATAGGTATATCTAAAGTATGTAAGTTTGTTTTTGTCATATCGATCAAATACATAATGCATTTTTAAATTATTATGACATAATGTTTTGTACTATTTTATTTCATTGCAACTATTTTCAGAAGTAAATATAAATAACATTAAAAAAATCTTCTCCGAAATAACACAATACTTACCGATAATAATCGATTGCGCTTGATTGTATAAAAGTTCCGAGTAAATTACTTCAAAATGAAGGAGTCTTCAGTGTTGGGCTTCCTCTATAATTTTCCAACGTCGGAGGCTTGACGGTAGAAATAATTGGATATTGGAAATTGTTTTTAACGAGCGGGAAGCAGTCCGATGGAATGTTCTAGATTTGCTGTGATCTATTGCTTTATCGTATAAAAATCTTCTGGATAATAATAAAATACAGACCCAACAGACCTCTGGCTATTTTCCGTATCTCAAGTTTATTACTGAATCGATTTTGTTAATTTTTTTTTTTAGTTAAAATAGTAACTAGGTATTGATAAAAGTTTTATTGCCGTTTATTCGGCCGTTTGAACATTTTAGGTTTTTTTTTTACGAAATAAAGTGAGGGCGAGCAAATTGTGCGCCCAATGGTAAGCCCTCACACCTGACCGTAACAACAAAGTACCACACATAGCATGCTTGGCTCTGTGCTGCGCTCGTCAACTAGAAATATAAGAAGGTCTCTTTGCCCTGTAATGTAACGCTGGCATCATTGACATTAGCTACGACAACGACTGAGTATTGATATATAACATATTAAATCTCAGAATGATGAGTGCAGTGCAGGGCCAAGCAAGTTTTGTCTGACAGTGTGTTGTTATGGGCATGCGTGTTGCTTTACCATCATAACCTGTAAGTGGTAGGACTCTTGCAGAGTCCGACTGGGGCGGTACCACTGCATCGCCAGATATTCTGCCGCTAAGAAATAGTGTGTAAACACTACTGTGTTCCGATTTGAAGGCCAATGATGCTAGTGAAATTACAGGGCAAAGAGATAGATCATCTAATATCTCTGGTGACGAGCGCAACACAGAGCCAGGCACGCTCTGTGTTGCGCTGTGGTGCTATGTAGTTATGGGCAGACGTGACGTTTACCACCAGGCGCTCGTTTCGTCACTTTATCTCGTAAAAAAAAGGCGTACGACTTGCTCATCTCTTAATTTTATATCCTAAAAAAATGCTGTAATGCTAATATATTATTACTTGATCGTAGAATAAATGGTACTACCCCAGGTGGACTCTTAAAAATATTCCTACCATTTCCAAAAACAAACAAACCGTATTAGTTTTATTTAACTATTGTTGTTTAGATCCTCTTCTGGCAAATCCTCATCTCTTTTATATGGATTAGGCAGCAACAACTGAGAAGAACACGTGTTACTTGTTTATATTAGTCGGATTATAAGCTCTTTGTCTTAAATACGTACGAGACGTGTTTATGTTATGTCGTAATCAAACTATGGGAGAAGAATGTGCCCGAGGTTGGTATGGCGGCGTAAGGATTATGTCATAACAGTACTATAAGTGTCACAGTAGAATGGAAACTTAAAAACATTAAGGCAGTATAGGTCTTGTTAATGAAATAACCTTATAAGTAATTGATAATAAGCTTTTTCCTAGGTTTCGCTAGCGTGAATTTTAATGTATAATATTCTTTCTTATTTTTCAGGGATAACGCTAGCCTATGTCACTATTAAGATTTTTTGCATAGGTATAATTTGTTATGATGGGTATTATGGTTTGGGTATGAACCCATGGGAAGGAAAAATTAATAAATCAACCAATAACATTTATGTCAGGTTAACTAAATATATGTGTCGATTGAACTAATGTTTGACTTGGTTATTAACAAGGCACGCAAAACTATTCAAACAGTTGTGATATGTTGGAAAATATTACCGTTAACTGTAAATTTGAATAAGCAATGTCAATTATTCACTTTACACTTCGAATGGTATGCTTTTATCTCCCTTAGACGATAATAAAAACTTCTGCACCGTTTACTCTTAGAGGTTTATAAAGGTCGATAACCCCCGAAATTGCTTTAAGAACTCAAATACGCAGCAGGGTTTCTTATAAGGCCCATCTTAAAAGGGTCACGGGTACCGTTACCAGGATTCCAGTTTTTTTTGGACAGTATTTTTAAATACTACTTATTTAGTCGTATGGTATACAAACTCTAGTTTAAAAGCTATTTTTTAAAAGCAAAAAAGAGATATAGCCTTGGTGGTCGGGGCAGTTCGAGCAAATTCAGTTTTCGTCATTGTGTTAATTTCATTGGCCGGCATCAATGAAGCAACATAACAAATTTAGTGCCGAATCATCGCTTGATCGTCAGTGAGGGGTGTATCGTGTTGAATTTTGTAAACAAAAATTATTATTAACATATATGAAGTCCAATTTAGACTGCAGTCGTACGACGGTCTTTATTTCCCTCCCAAAGTCAAAGTCAAAGTCAAAATCAATTTTTTTTTATTCAAAATTAGATTTGTTTACAATCTCTTTTTGATGTCATGTTGAGTAGTCATGATAGATGAATAACATGTTCGGAAAAAAAATGCCACAGTCCTGAGTACAAGAGGCGAGAGAAACTTAGCGGGACTTTTAACTCTTTTTTTCAATAAAAATTCCGATGCATCGCTACTTAAAAGAAAGGGAAAAGTAAAAACAATTCCACTTTACGTCGTTCTTCTCACACATGTAGACCGACTTCGATTACTGGATGACGATCACAAAGCCACACAGTTTCGAGTCTTTTAGTTAGTTGAACACTGAACGGCTCTGTGATGTAATGGACATACATATATACTCGTACATGTCGCTTAGTATCAGCCTTGCCTCGTAACTTAACCTCATAAAAGAGCTGGCCTATTTGTGCTGTGTTAGAAATAACACGTCTTTGTGGTATCTCAATATATACGAGTACGTTCATTTTAAAAAATAATATATATTATCAATGTAAAGAATAAATCAATGTCCTTCTAATGTCCTGAATAGAATTCGAATATAATGGTTACCCTATTGAAGGTCCACTTTGACCCATAATTAAGTCAATATGGGTTTTCGGACGTTCCTAAGCTCACAAAGATCGTCGTTTGCTTTATCCGTTTGCGATTTGAGTACATTTGGTTTTTTTTTTATACTATGAATACCATAGTTAAATGTAATTATTTTATTTCGATATCCTGAAAGCCAGGAGAGACAGGAAAGAGTGTTTCTATTTTAAGTATATATGTATTATCTCTGGGTGACGAGTGCAGCACAGAGCCAAGCACGCTCTGTGTGTTTTTATGTTGTTATGGGTAAGCGTGACGCTTACCATCAGGCGCATGACTTGCTCGTCACGTCACTTTACGTCGTAAAAAATTATTTGATAGAAATAAATAAAAAATAATAATAAATAAAGATTTTAATACACTCATTTCTACAATTTTTATAAGAGATGGAGGTATCCATTTACGAAACATGTCGAAAGCCAAAAAACCATATACATCATAATTATATTTATTAGGATATATACTAAATTACAGCAGATCGTTCAGTTAGAAAATCCTAAGAGATCTTAAAAAGGATATGTACATTCATCGAAACTTTTTCGGAGTCGAAGATACCTTACCTTAGTTTTTCGTCTTTCTCTTTGGAGTGGTTGTAATCACTAGAAATACCTATAAAATATTCCCCTAAACCTAAGCAATATTATTATATTTATCTTATGTTTTATTATTAAAAATATTTCTTGTCGTATACAACGTCACGTGCTTATGTGTATTTGTTAAGACACGACATACCTATAACCGCCAAAATGACTTTTTTTAAATTATTTATTTAACCAACTCTAATTAACACTGTGAACTTAACCACATCAAAGACAAATATACTTACACATACTTGACAGTCGACGTGTATAAATTAACATTACAAATTAATTACTTCAATTCTTCAAAGTAGCCAGCAGTTCTATCAAACAAACCACAACGTCTCACTTGAAAATTGACTCCTACAGAATTTAGAACAAGCGAATCATTATAAACATCATTATATTGTGAAAAAATTTCAATGTGTTTATTTTTACATATTATAATTTCTAATTAATTAAATATTATTGTATATAAAACCAAGAAGTATAAGACTCTCGTCTCCAATTTAGCCTTCTTTGAGGCTCCTTTATGAAATGAAACTTTCAAATTCCTTACTAAAGTTAGCGTGAATATTAAAAATTTCATTTTTCTTAGTATTTTTCACTCACGAAAAAGCTCGTAATCAATAAGTTATTAAAATAGAGGTTGTGTAATAATAAATAATAACTTATACATCCCGAGGTGTCTGGTGCTGTTTTAAGTATTAGATACACTTGACACCTCGGCATATATAAGTTATTGCTAGTAGTTAATAATAGTAATCACTGTTTTTCAGTTCGTTTCGTCTATATTGTTGGTTAAGATTTCTCTTATACAGCAATATAATAAGTCACATGCCAAGTGTTTGAGTTATATAAAGTTAGACTCTATTTAGAGAATAGACATATTCAATAAATGAAATATAGTATTATTCAATAAATGAAATACAAAAAATAAATGAAATATAGCTCTAATTTTTTGAAGAAATTGTTAACGAGACGATGAAGGAGCACGCACCCAGACCTAATGGTAACCAACATGCTTCCATATAACAGGATTGTACCACTTAGTTTTCAAATCTAAATAAAAACGTCCAGAACACGTACGGTTCTAAGAAATGCTGCGCACGTTAACTACAAATATAAGATTATATATCTATACTTTATATGTCTAACAATTTCTTTGGCCTTAAATTGTCGTTCAAACACAGATATACTTGCTTTGCGATAGAATAATCTATACTACTTTGATACGTCCTTTTATTTTTTTAATTAGATAGAGTGACGAGTCGCTTAAGTCATACGCCTGATAGTAAGCAACACACCTGCCCATCGCGACACAGTTCTCTACTCTCCTCCCAAATATTAAAATAAAAAATAATTAGATCTATCCAATGGAGCTCAGTGACGTGCTATTAGATATGTCTTTATC